>JAZHYW010011935.1:0-83354 GCA_037355805.1 Ixodes ricinus
TATATATATATATATATATATATATATATGTGTGTGTGTGTGTGCGTGTGTGTGTGTGTGTGTGTGTGTATGTGTGTGTGTGTGCATTTATAAATATCACGGCTCAAACTTTGGTTTCGGGCGTCTACGGCAAAACCGAAACTATCTGATAGAAGGATGGCGACACTGAATATCAGCCGCGAGGTCGCGGCTGATATTCGCGACCTCGCGGCCTTATCAGACTGCCGCGACCTCCCGGTAGTCTTATAAAGTCGAACGCCTTTTCACTCGCGGATTTGAGGTGGGAGATTGACTTGAAAAACGTTTAGTCTGGCAATAGTGCAATGATTTCTTCTTTTTTTTCGGACGATTACAACAAAAATGGCCCATCGTTGCGTTTTGTGCATTCGCTGGTTCATTTTGTCGCGCGATTCCTGGTTCCACGCGTGAAGGCAACAGCAGAAACTTTATCCGGCTGACACTACGCAGGTTCCGGTACTCTTCCGGGTCCGTGTCAAGCAACTTCCGTCAAGACTCGTCTAACACGCCGCGATAATTCTTGAACGTCCAATCAGCCTTTCGCTGAGCAGGACCTTTCTTGTGGCTGTGGTGTCTTATGTGCTGTGTGTAGAGGTCGCCACCTAGAAACTTTGTAAATACTCTGCCGCATTCCTGTTGCGCCCCCTCTCGATGTACATACGTTGATGTCGCTTGATTAAATTCCAGTGTTGCCAGGTCTACTGATTTGTCAGTAGATCTACTGATTCCGTTCCGGGCCTACTGATTCCCTGAAAAAAAAAAAAATCTACTGACTTTTTTTTAGTAAACATATTAAAATTTATTATTTGGCCCCTTCACTTCCCAGGGTCGCCCATAAAGGAAACTCATACTCTCCCAGAATTAACAACGAAGCACTGTCTAGATGGCCCAGAAGCCCGTTCTATTCGAGTGACTTAGCCGTATATTCATCTATCTATTCACCCAGAGCAGGTTGGACGGTGACATCCGGGCCAGATTCATATATGGTGAGAGTTTGACCAGTCTATGATCTCGTCGCCGTAACGCCCCCTTCCCGAGTGAGCCAATCAGCCCGCGGCGCAGAGCGAGAGGCATGAGCGCATGCGCGTGGCAACTCTCGGCTGCTCCCAGATGGGCGGAGAGGGCCGCCATTTTCATTCATTCGCCCACGGAATGCATGGGATCGACATCCAAATTTTGGTTCTTTACTTATATTTGGCAGGCTCTGGCAAGAAATTGATATAACGTTATTCATCGGTGTCTTAAAAAGCTAACGAATTAAGTTTCTCCAGGTTTGAACGGAAACTTTGAGTCAGGCGAAATAGAAATACGCCCGTAGCAGACGACGCGTAGCCTCAACAGTGCTCCGCGCCGACAGCGTTGCGTCAAAAACCTCCCACAGCCCACTAATAAACGATGGCAGCTTGCGGAGGACTTCCATTGACATGTACGTGCGCACTTGCCGGAGCGTCTTGTTTTGGTTTTGTTTCAAAAATAGTGACAGGTGGATGTCGCATTGTCGCCCTCATCTGTTGATTCCAAAAGTAGCTCAGTCCCGATTTCAAAGAATAATCCTCGAAATCGCCACACTAATCGATGCTAATAAAAACAAAAAAGAAAGAAAAACATTCACGGTGCCATTTTACTTTGTCCTCCATAAAACAGGTAAATTAATTGCTCAAGAACTGGTCTTGTTTTTTTTCATTGTTTTTCTTTTTCGTGTTTATTGCCATGTTATTTGTAACTATATACTATTTATTCGAAGTGTGGTTTAATGGAAATAGCAAAACATGGCAAAACACAGATTTCGTAGAATCTACTGATTTTTGTGTCAATCTACTGACTTTCTGGGGCTCAATCTGCTGACTTTTTTTGTTCTCCATCTCACAACACTGTTAAATTCATTCATCTGTTGTGTTCTGGAACGTGTCGGTCGCATCCTCCCTTACAAAAAAATTATATCTGGCCAGATCTGAAGATTTCAGATATTGCCATATCAAAAAATTGGCCACATATAACCTGATATGGTATATCTGCCAGATATAGCCTCATAAAGCCGAGATATAGCCTGATATCCCTGGCCAGGTGTGGAAATCCCAGATCTGGCTAAGTGAGGAAATTCCAGATCTGGCCAGGCATATCAAAAGGACACAAGCCTGAAATCAGCACTTTATATCTTTTATTTTGTACAATTCTCCCAAGTGCTCCGGCCCGCACTCAAGGAACTAAAGCGAACGGTGATCCTTCAGCTCCCTAGTGATCGCTAGTTTTGACCAATTCCGTGGTTACACACTTTCGAGTGTAAATCGTGGTCACCCTGAACAAGCGTCCCAAAGGGCTCAATGACCTGGTCATATCACTTTTAAAACTTCTCGTCAATGGCAGCGTTTATAATACTGTGCATTCTGTCCAACCTTCAACAAGGCTGAGGCGCCAAAATCTCTTACAATATTATCATTCTCGTGATTGTTGTTTTAGCAGGAATTACTTAAAAGTCGAGAAATCACAACAACCAAAAACCGGGATTGAGCTCGGATTCCAGCGGAGCTGTTTCTAGCATTTTTAGCGTTTTTAACTTAATATCAGCGTCTTTGAAGCTGAATGAGAATGATAATAATGTAAGAGATATGTCTGCACCTCATCCAGGTTGAAGGTTGAACAGAATGCACGAGTAATTGACATTGGCGAAAAATGTTAAAAGTGATATGACAGGTAAGCCTTGGGTTCAATACGACACTTGTTCAGGGTGACACCGAATTACACTCGAAACTGTGTAACCAAAGAATTGGTCGAAATTTCTGATCACTAGGCAGGTAAGGTAAACGGCGTCCCCATGATTCCTCGAGCACGGGCCGAGGCGTTTGGGGGATTTAGCAAATTGTCTATTCCGGTGTAATGTTAACACTTCAAAATAATTAACCCTACATTGAAATCCTCGTGAAAATTAGCGTAAATGATCTCAAACGTAAGCTTGCTAAAACTGAAGCTTAGGATTATTTGTGCTAATGTTTAGCTTGCGAAGAATAAGTCATTCACATTTTGCTAACAAAGTAAATTTTTAACTTCTTTAAACTTTTTAATATATTGAAAACAGGCCGCCAGATAAAGCTGTATATACGCCGGACAAGGCTGTATATACGCCAGATAAGTCTGTATATACGCCATATCAGGCTGTATATACGCCAGATAAGTCTGTATATACGCCGGATAAGTCTGTATATAAGCCATATCAGTCTGTATATACGCCAGATAAGTCTGTATATAGGCCGTATATAATCATATAATGTTCGATATGGCCAGATATGGCCCAGACATAAGATTTTCATACGGGCTGGCTCTGCTTCACCCCTGTCCTCATGGCGCGGGCCCTCGATCCATCAAACATGGTGTCACAAGTGAACCGACCTCGACGCTAGCCTTCAGGACACTACAGTCACGTCCAAGGAATCCAGCCCGCAGTGGGTCGGCGTCAATCTGCGGCAGCCGGACGCGTTCGACTTTTCGAA
Organism: Ixodes ricinus; assembly: GCA_037355805.1. Classification (NCBI taxonomy): domain Eukaryota; kingdom Metazoa; phylum Arthropoda; class Arachnida; order Ixodida; family Ixodidae; genus Ixodes; species Ixodes ricinus. The sequence continues at coordinate 3,504 of JAZHYW010011935.1, forward strand.
CGTCGGGACTTGGCCGACGTGGCGAGACCACTACGACGACTATGGCACCGTGTCTGGGCTTGGACAAGCGCCTGAAGACGTCCAGGGACGCTCCCTACTCTACTGTATGGGTCCAGAAGCTCGTCCGCTGCTCAACACATTCTCGCTCGACGCGGCGTCCCTCGCCTCGTACGCCGCAGTGGTTGCTCGCTTCACGGCGCACTTTGTGCATCCAGCCAACGAGCTCTACAAGTCTTCGCGTTTCCCCAAACACACCCAGCAACCCGACGAAAGCGTGGATGCCCTACACGCGGAGATGTGCAAGCTCGTGAAGCGCTGCAACTGCCGGTCAGCGGCGATAGAAGAGCGGCTAGTTCGTGACAGGTTCGTCGTCGGCCTGCGTGACACGCGTCTCTCAGAGCAGCTGTGTCGGAACGCTAAGCTAACTCTCACCGAAGCCTGGACCCAGGCGCGTCGGTCCGAAGACGCCGATAAAGAGAGAGCGTTTGCGCGACCAAACACCGATAGTTCCCGTGCAGTCCCAGTCGACGCTACGAAAAAAGATAAAGTTCCGTCTTGTCGGCGCTCGGACGCCAAAGCAGCTCGTGCACGTGGGGCCAAGCCAGAGCACGGCATCCCCGTGACCCATCGGCCAGTTCGTTTTGCGGTCGCGCGCCTCACGCGCGTTCAGACTGCCCAGGACGAGACTCGCTCTGCAACTACTGCAGAAAGAAGGGACAGTTCGCCGGAGTGTGCCTTGCAAAGGAAGTCAAGCAAGGCAAGCTCGGCTCTATCCAGCTGCACGCTGTGGGAACACCAGCTAAGGCTAAATACGTGGACGTCATCGTGAATAACTACACCGCGCAATTCAAGGTCGACTCTGGAGCGGAAGTGTCTGCCGTACCAAGTGACTTTCCCGACTTGCCGGACAAGCTTGACAAGGTTGAAAGTCTGCTGACAGGACACGGAGGTCAACCGCTGCGTGTGTTGGAATTGTATTTGACACGACTGCAGTGGCAAGAGAAGACAAGCTCTCAGCGGCTCTATGTGATCGACTCCCTTTCCGTACCTCTTCTGTATCTTCCTGCTATTGAGGCTCTCAAGGTTGTACAATTCTTTGGTGCTGTGGATGCTGCCCAGACAACACTACAAGCGGAATCGCTTCGCGGCCTGGGCACACTCAAGGACGAATACACCAATCGCCTGAAGCCAGACGCAGTGCCATTTTCACTCAGCGCACCTCGTCGGATTCCCATCCCGCTGCGAGAAGTCGTCAGGCACGAGCTAGATTAGTTAGAGAGCGATGGAGGGATTCGTCGCGTCGACAAACAAATCCCATGGTGCTCCGGACTCTTTGTCGTCCCGAAGCCTACCGGAGCGTATCGACTGTGCGTCGAGCTTACACGGCTCAACGAATCGGTACTCAGACAGCACCATATCCTCCCGACAGTCGAGCAGGTCCTTGGTCTCCTGGGCGACGCGGCCATCTTCTCGATGTTGGACGCCACAGCGAGCTTCCATTAGGTCAGGCTGGCAGCCGGCTCGCAGGAGCTCACGACCTTCATCACCCCTTTTGGCCGTTATTCTTTCTGTAGACTCCCCTTCGCCATCACCTCGGCGCCGGAGTACTCCCAGAAACAAATGGCCGGAATCCTCGAAGGTCAAGAAGGCGTCATCAATATGATCGAAGACATTCTTGTTTTTGGACGTACCCAGACGGAACACGACGCTCGGCTCAAGCAGGTGCTGTCTCGACTAGCAGGAGCTGGCATCACGTTGAACAAAGACAAGTGCCGGTTTGGAGTCTCCAAGGTCTCCTTCCTGGGAGTTATTGTTTCGGAAGAAAGCATCAGGCCGGATCTCAGCAAAGGGCAGCCATCCGGACCATGGATCCTCCGAATGACATCGCTGGCGCCAGACGCCTCCTTGGGATGGTAAACCACCTAGCCAGATTCCTGCCTCACCTCTCTGACATTACTGCCCCAATTCGAGTCCTCTTGAACAAAACTACGAGCTGGACTTGGCAGCATGAACAAGAGGCAGCGTTTGCCAAGATCAAGGAGCTGCTCTCTTCAGACCGGTGCATGGCCAAGTACAACCCGGCGTATGCCACGACGGTTTCTGCAGACGCAAGCTCTTTCGGACTCGGTGCCGTCTTGCTGCAGACTCAGCCGTTGGGAGAACGTCGACCGGTCGCCTTCGCCTCGCGGTCAATGACAGACACCAAGCAACGATGCAGTCAAACGAAAAAGAAGGCATTGGCGACGGCGTGGGCCATCCAGCGGTTCGACGAGTTCGTCCGCGGTATCAACTTCGACGTGGAAACGAACCACCAGCCACTCGTTTCGCTGTTTGGCAGGATGGAGCTTGACATGCTACCTCCGCGGGTACAGAGACTCAGGCTCAAGACTATGCCCTATCAGTTCCAGATGCTCTACGTGCCTGAAAAGCAGCTGACTACAGCGGACACCTTGTCACGGATTCCCCCAAGGGCGCCCTGTCCCCTGGACACTGTGGAACTTTTTGCCACAGAGGTAGTTGACTGCACCTCCGAAGTACTGCCTGTCAGCTTCGAGGATGTGAGAAAAGCACAAGGCTCTGATGGCGTGTGCAGTGCACTGATATCTTTTTGCCAGCGCGGGTGGCCGCAGAAGTCAAAGTTACCACGGCATCTGGGAAAGTATGCTGCCGTGATGGACGAATTATCCGTTTACAACGGTGTTCTACTTAAACGTGCCTGCTTAGTCATCCCCTCTTCACTGAGACTGCCAGTGCTGACACTGCTACACGAGGGACATCAGGGAATTAACAGTAGCAAAGCCCGGGCTCGACAGTCAGTATGGTGGCCAGGCATAACTGCGGAGATCACTCTCATGGTTACGTATTGTGAACAGTGCGCCTCTACTCGTGTGAACTTGTCGGAGCCACTGGTCTCCACCCTCTTCCCGGTCGTCCGTGGGAAATGCTCGGCATGAACCTATTCCACCTGAACGGACAGACCTTCATCCTGGTGGTGAGCTACTACTCCCGATTCCCAGAGAATGTGACGCTGAGAAGCATGATAGCTCAGGTTGTGATCGGCGTGATCAAGAGCATCTTCGCTTGCCATGGAATTCCTCAGCGCGTAAGATCTGACAACGGTCCACCATTTTCTTCGAGAGAGTTCACATCTTTCGCTAAATCTTACGGGTTTGACCATGTGACCAGCAGCCCTCACTTCGCCCAGTCTAATGGAGAAGCTGAGAGGATGATCCAGACGGTGAAAGACCTCTTTCGAAAGGCAGACGACCCCCATCTGGTCCTCCTTAGCTATCGAGACACCCCGGAAGTGAATGGTTTCAGCCCAGCCCAGCTTTTGATGGGGAGGCAGCTGAAGACCCGCGTTCCTAAGCGCGACGAGCAGCTTCGTTCACACTGTCCAGCGAAAGACAAGGTCGCCAGCAATGATTTAGCCTACAAAAGACAATAGGCTGCAGACTACAACCGGCGTCACGCGGCCAGGGACATGCCGTCACTTCGAGCCGGAGAGCAAGTCTGGGTGAGCCCTGATCAAGTGCGCGCTACAGTGTTGAGTCCTGCTCAACGACCACGAAGTTATATCGTGGAAACAGAACATGGTGGAGTTCTTCAACGAAATCGCCGCCATCTTGTGCCTTTCGGTGGAGAGGCACAACCACAAGATCAGCCCGAGCCAGCGCAACACGTCTCAGTTCCTGAACGACCACGACCTGCAAGCCCGACAGGGCCGCCCCAGCACCTGAGGCGGTCCCGGTCCCAACTGACAGCGACAGTGTTATGCGAACTCGTAGTGGCCGACGTGTTGGTTCGGCCGACTCGCTTAAATTTGTGAAGTTTTATGTAGTGGGCCCTCGACCCATCAATCTTTCATCTTTTATAAAGGGGGAGATGTAGAGGTCGCCACCCATCGACTTTGTAAATAGTCTGCCGCATTCCTGTGGCGCCCCCTCTTGCTGTACTTAGTTGATGTCGCTTGATTAAATTTATTCCTTTGTTGTGTTCTGGAACGTGTCGGTCGCTTCCTGGCTCGCTTCACCCTGTCCTCACGGTTCGGGCCCTCGATCCATCAAACACTGTGCACAAGCGCGGAGTGCATGAAGATACCTCCAAACGCCCCTATGCAAGCACGGAACTTCACTTCTACGCCGAAGCCTTATCCACCAGGACCATGCCTGTGTCCATAGGTGTAGACTTCGGGGGGGGGGGGGGCATCGGGGCTCGTGCCCCCCGGTGAGATCCGGGGGGAAGAGCCCCCCCCCCCGGTCCCGGGCCAGGATCCTTACCGAGACGCTGTTTACGTGCCATGTAACAAGCATTTAGTAGTAGAATGTAAACAAAATAACGCCCACGTTGCCTTTATTTACAAAATACATGGGAAATGGAATCCCAGCGTGCTTTCGTTAGCTTCAGTCTCCAGTTCTGGCGAAAAGATAACGCGCAGCACCCCCCCCCCGCCAAAGAACTTCTCAGCCTGCCCCCCCCCCAAAATGGAAAGTCTATGCCGCTGCCTGTGTCACTCTCATGCCTTGGGTTAGTAAAGCTAGAGGCGCTTCGCGCGAAGCCTATCACGGTGTTCTGTCCCGATCTGTACGTAACAGCGGCGTACGATTCATTATCGCGGTAGCAAACGTCGATTTCTCTCTGGACATTGGTGCCACGGTGCGATTTTGAAGTTTCGCGGCACTGTGGGGTGGCAAACAGGTTCGGTCCGTCCTCGCCTCGTTTTCGAACAAAACGAGTTCGAAATTATGACTTAACGCAGAAGGCTCGTTTTCTCCAGCGCCTCATAATTTGACGAGCCTTACACAAAAGTTGTTTTAGAGGGCAGCTGTTAGCCGCCCGTTTTCGGGCTGAGCGGCGTTGCCGACGGCGTCGGCGTAACTGCCCTAAATTTAGCGAGAAAATTAACATCACGTGACCTCAACACCAATTCAATTGCTCGATAAATTTCGCGGGGAAAATGATGTCTCATGACTTGGTGTCACGTCACCTATGAACAAGTTCAGTGTATCCGTTAGATTTAGCGTGAAAATTGACGTCACGTGACCTCAACCACAGGGAGCTTTCGTAGACCGCATTTCCCTCTCCGCTAAGCCCCCCGCAACGAAGAAGCCGGTACCGCGCCTGCGCGCCGATAGCCTTTCCTGTACAGTTCCGGGCATCGTAGCGGGTGTGCGGAGAGCGTTGCGGGACGGCGACCACGATCTGCAAAAACTCCCTGATAATTCAATTCACCGCTAAATTTAGCGGGAAAATAACGTCACGTGACCTTAACACCAATTCAGTTTGGTCGCTAAATTTAGCGGAGAAAATGGCGTCACATGACTTGGTGTGACATCTCCTATGAGCAAATTCAGTTTCTCCGCTTGATTTAGCGGGAGAATTGACGTCACGTGACCTCAACAGCAATTCAATTGCCCGCTAAATTTAGCGGGAAAACTGACATCACTGGATCTCAACACCAATTCGCTTTTCCCACTAAATTTAGCGGGGAAAATGACATCAGATGACTTGGCGTCACGTCACCTACGAACAAATTCAGTTTCTCTGCTAGATTTAGAGGGAAATTCGATGTCACGTGCGCAGGAGGTGAGGAAGGTACGGAGGAGGAGGGAGGAAAAAAGCAGAAGAGAGGGGAGATGAGGAGGCGCGGAGGAGGAGCGGAGAGGAGGAGGCGGAAGGAATACGAGATGGAGCAAATGAGGGGAAGACGAGGAGCAGAGGAGGACGGGAGGAGGGAGGAGGAGGGGCCTACAATCCCCTTTGTATTCTCCCCCTCCTCCTCCTCAAGAGCTGCGCTTTAATTTCACGTTACAGATATTTGTAAACGTCTTTAATTTTTTTTTTACCATCCCGCGCCCTGTTGTTTTTTTTTTTATCCGTAATGTGGGTTTAAAGTATTAAACTGCCGAATACTTTAGCAGGGCTGATCGTTGAACAAATTTCCTACTCGGCCTAGGATGGACCATCAAAACAGCTCTCGAGTACTATAATTTCCATAAAAATATAGTGGAAACAAAATCGCTTGTTTTTTGCATTTCATGCGTCCTTACACAAGGGTTTCCAATCGGTAATTTCCACAAAAACGTGGGCGTCCTTGAAAACCGAACAGTGAGCACTAAACTTGCGTGTTCATCCGTTCTCTGCGATTCAACACATCATTAGTCAGGTCGTCGACCACTTTTTCAGTATGCCTCCAAGCATTAGGCTCTTTGTTCGTGTATTTTTATGGTAACTTGTATCAGCAGGCATGTCAAGTATGCCTTTAGACATTTGTAATCCTCCCCCGCCATCATTTCAGTCCTTTCGCCGCCGAACCTGGCCGAACAAAGAACATGATCAAATGAAGGTGTCCGTAAAAGCGTCCACAATTTAGGCTCGTTACTACGTCGTAGTCCTGAAGGTGGTCCAATGCCACTGTATCATTGTTCTAAACCACAAGGAGTACATTTATATAAAAAATAAACGAAAGCGACATAACACACAAACACAGCCCCCGACCCCGCTGAATCCGAAACCGATCAAATTGAAGCCACCCTATGGTGCCGCGTGTGCCAGCGCCCTCTGTCCGCCGGTCAGGTAACTACTAAGGTAGTGGCTTTTTCTACGTCCACTTTCAAAATAATTTTTAATATTATTTTGAAGCCCGTGACGTCCTTCCTGAAGACGTGAAAATATTTTCAAAAATTGAAGACGTTTACAATTTTCTGCCACGCCGAATTAGAGCGCAGCTCTTGAGGACGAGGATGTGAGGGTACGGAGGGAGGGTACGCCCTCTTTGCTTCTCCGCTAAATTAAGCGGGGAATATTTTCCGCTAAATTTAGCGGCAAACATTTACCCTCGGGACGTCACACGTAAGGTCACGTTCGACGTCACACATGTCACACGTGACGTCAGGAGGCTAAATTTTCCGGGCATATTTTTCCGTGAAATTTAGCAGAAAAATTTCCCCCGCGAACTTTAGCGGGAACAATGGCAATGTTAGATGCATGTGGCGTCACGTGACGTCGTTAGTCACGTGTTTTCTACAATGACTGTGTTCCAAAATTTACTCGACCGCACTGCAGAGTAAAGGTTTCGTACCGTGGCGTTCCATAACTTACTCGAGCTTACTCGATGAAGTCAGAACTCGAGTTTCAGAAGCGGGTTCTTTACTCCGGAGTAATTACTCGCGCTACCCTCCTCGATCGGAGGGTAACGTCGGATCAAATCGAGTAAATACGTCACGTGATCTGCTCGTCGTCTGCTTTCTGCGCCGACAGCCGTCAAAGCTCGTTAGCGTTGTTGCGTTCGGTGACAGATTGAAAGAATGGCAGAGAACTCGACGCCGTCGTTTTTGTGCGCATATTGCGACATGTCCTTCGCAACTCAGGAATTAGCTGTGCAATACATTCACAGCGTACATCTTGCGCGAAAAGGTATGCACATATTTCTTAGTAGCAGTTAACGTACCGTCATTCGGACTTGTCTGCATCCTCACTCTCAGCGTTGGAGTGAACTCGCTGTTTATGCTTTCTAGATTGAAGGCGTTCGACACTGACCAAGACTATTCAGTTATTAAAACGAGACGACCAACCAAGCCCAAAAAATACAGGGATCCGACGTTTCGAGGCCTACTTGGGTTCTTTTTCAGGGGTGACTGCAGGAATGGCCCTTAAGCTTAGGAGCAGCTTGCTCTGGATCATTTTCTTTGTCTACGGTGGTGTTTTCTTTTTGCATCGGTGATGATACCTTTACGTAGACGGATGGTAAGGCGCCGAGGGATCTGTTGATGTCTCCTGGCCTGCATTGAATATGCCAGGATTCTAAGAAAGTCTCTGTCGGGGCTTGGGTTCAATGTCGATGACGAGGTGTACGTTTCCTCGGTGATGTATAACTTGGCTAGAAAAGAAAAAATATATCGCTGACGAGAGCTCTCACGCGAAAACAGACAACGCCATGGACATACATTCTTATTTTTCTAGACTGAGAAATTTGCACTGTCAGTTTTTCTCCGGGTGGAATCAAGCACCGGAATTAACGCTCCTTTCCCCCGAGGTGTATTTGAAGTTTTAAGAGGCACGAAATTTCGGTATACTCACAGACAATGATTGCGTAATGGTACTGAACTCCGACGAAGAGCTGAATTAGGAGATATAATTTTGTATTAAATCTATACACTGCCCATGTGGAAGCTGAGCGAGATCCGAAACAGCCAGCTGAGAAGGAGGTGTTTGTTTATTGGGCTGAGGACTTGTAAATATTGGAATGGTGTATACCCAGTCTTAAGTAGTGACGCGTTACTAGTAACGCGTAACTGTAATTTCGTTACTTTTTTGGTAACTTGTAACTATAACGAGTTACTTTTTAAAAATGTAACTTGTAACTGTAGTTCTATTAGTTTTTCTGAGGTAACGATGAAAGTAACTACGTTACTTTTGTCGTTAATTTCAATTGTTTTATGAATAATATATAATTGAACGAGTACAATTTTGATATTCCTTGCACTTTCCAAATTGTCTTTTCCGACATTTCGAGTGTCAAGTTGGCCTTGCACAAACTTGTAAATTCGTTCTTTCTCGCGACTCACAAGCCTAATATAGCCACGTGTAGATTTGATGCAAATAAAATCTAGTTATCTTTACGCACGCGCATGTACTTTGTGACTGAACAATTACATCATAGTGCCTTGAAGCACTGTGTTGCTGTTTTTCTTTTTCCTGCGCAAACGCTTTTTAATCGGATGAATCAATAATACACGCGGAGGGAACTGCTTATGTTTCGTATTTTGATTAACGCCACTACTCCGCACTGCGCATGTTTCGTATTTTGATGTGCGCGCTGCTGCTCCAGCGTGGTGTCAACAGTCGAGGCAAAATTTAGTGCTGCTTGCGCGGGGTTTGTTTCTGGCTTGCCGGGTACGAACTTAAATATGTCCAGCGACTCTATGAAGATAGCGCAACCGTCAACGAGCCAGCAATGTGCTAATGCTACCAAGGATAGGGCATTTGTATTGGGTCAGCATTTGCCCCCGTGCGATTCCTTCCAGCGCGCCAGTTGAGCGCCTTTTCAGCAAGGGCAAGGAGCGTGTTCGCCATCAAACGATGGAAACTTTCAGATAATACTTTCTAGAAGTAACTGCTGCTAAGTTACAATATGAACTAAAAGGTGCGCTTTTTTAATTGTATGCAATAAAACTTGGTGAGGGGCGTATTCTAGTTTTTCCTAATTTTTTGTGTCATAGAAAAGTAACTGAGAAGTAACGTCGTTACTTCTTAAAAGTATCTGTAACTGTAACGAGTTACTATTTTATTGCGGTAACTGTAACGGTAACTTCGCTACTTTTTTCTGAAAGTAACTGGAACTGTAACGAATTACTTTTTAAAAGTAACTTACCCAAGACTGCGTATACCTCATCTTATTATCTTACGTTCAAGGCTGAAAATGGTCGAACACAGTAGATGATGATGATGAAATGATGATGAAGTAGATGATAAACATGGTGAAAAATCGCGCACAAAGAGACAAGAACAAACGAGGAGTGGCACACAGAACACAGGCAGGCGCGTCTGTGTTCTGTGTTCCTTCCTCGTATGTCCTTGTCTCTTTGTGCGCGATTTCTAACCATGTTCAACGTTTACCAACTCGCCCAGCTTACTACTTTACTATAGAGATGAAAGTATTTTTTTTTCCAGAGTATCCATAATAGCGCTTGTAAGCAGTGAAGGCTTTGAAAATTGTATGTAAATGATCAGTCAACATGCCCTACCCCCCCCCCCCTTTCCCACCCTAAAAAAATGCCGTTCAGTTTTAAAGTTCTCTCTGTGATATATTTTTGTTTTTCAGCATCAAAACTAAGGTAAGTAAGTTACATATTTCACTGAGTACCGCTACACTGTGTGGAAGATGATTTTAAATTTCCGCAAATCGTAATCGATGCAAGTTATGATGCGGGGAACGTATATGTATAAGGCACCTGGAGTATAATTACAGCGATCGCGCTAACTAATAAAAACAAATGTTTGATGTCTAACTGAAATGAGTTCTGATCTCAATATGCAGTTCAAAAGAAACCTGACCAAGTGGAGCCGGTGGAGCCACCTCCAAAAACATTGACGCCAAGCAAGGAGGCGTACGTGTATTGGACACGACCAGCCGTACTGGCCTTAATCGAACACTGTGCCAAGATGGGAAAAAAGAGTAATCCTGTCTCCAGGTACGTTCTGGAAAGGGTAAAACGATACATTTTCAGGTATTTTGTATTATCGCTGTGAAATGAAGGAAATGCATGCTCGTGCCACAACTCTGTAGTGGCAATTTCCTCTTCTTCTTTTTTTTTTGTAGCACGCATTTTTATTTTATTTATGTTTTTAACGAAGAGAAGGAAAATATGTCTTTGCTTACCTGGGACTAGACACCTACAGCGCTTTAACGTTTCACACAAGCATGTCCGAAGATGAGAGATGTTTACAAAAGTCAAAATGTTTGCCACTCATAGGGAACTCGCCGGTTTGGTGGGCTTGCTTTTAATATAAAGAGGCAGAATATCAATTATGACTACTATTTCAGGGAGCGTTCATTTCGACAATCCGGTCACAAGAAACTAAACACACTAAAATATCTGCTGGTGATTTATTTCAGGGTGGCCGAGGCCCTCAATGAAATGGGGTACCCAGTCACTGAGGACCAGTGTTGCAATAAATGGAAAAATTTGAAGAAAGCGTATAAAGGTGTTAAGGACCACAACGCCAAGAGCGGCAACGACAGGTACGCATTTCAAGTCTCCATTTTTATATTTCTTGAGAGAGATTTTGATGAAATCTTTCAGCACTGTATTAATCTCGCAGGAAGGATTGGCCATTCCTCAAGGAAATGGATGAAATCTTCGGCCGAAGGCCGGAGGTGGTCCCTCTGGCTGTTGCAAGCACCTCAGCTGGTCTGAGCGTCAGGCAAACCGGAGAGGAGCCGAAGGCGGAGTGCAGCCGAGGAGGCAAGAGAAAGTCCAAACTCTCGGAGGCACAAGAATTGCTGTCCAAAAAAATGGCCTTAGAAGAAAGGAAAGTCAAGGCCCTCGAGGATCTTAATTGTATTTTTTTATAAGATTTTTTAGAACTCAAGAAAGCAGTGAAAGCCAGAGCGGAAGAAGAGCCATGATGTTTGAAACTTCGTAATCTTGAATTTAACTCGACGCAAGCAAAGAGCTGCAAAGATGAGTTCACCTACAGTGTTCTTTCTTTTGTGTGAGTGTGTGAAGATATAAGTCACAATGATTAACGTGTTCGCGTTACCACGGGATCACAAAGAAATTGTGAAAGTTCCAACTAGTTTTTAATTATTAACAGTAAATTGATGAATATGCAAAGAATAAAAAAAATATGGTTGGTCTCCTATTCCTGTGAATAAACATGAACTATGTACATATACCGGGGCTTCACAGGCTGTGCATGATAAAGTCTCTCTTAGCCTTGCCCCTGGCCTTGTCGCGACTCGCCGTGGGTGCGTCGTCTTCGTCCGAGGAGGACCCACCGGACTCGCTGGAGTCGCTGTCCGTTCCGTCACCTGCGGGTCCGTCGTCCTCGGTGTGTAGGGGACCGTCGTAGATGTCCCGCCACTCCATGCACGCGTTGTGCATGACGCAGGCTGCCACAATCGCCGTGACGATGCGTTCTGGGCGGCGGGCTTCAATGTACTTGAGACGTCGGAACCGGCCCTTGAGAATCCCAAAGGCCCGCTCTATAGCCACTCGCGTTGTTGCGTGCTTTGTGTTGTACTTTCTGTGCTGCTCAGTCAGTCGGCCGTTGTTCCTGTAGGGGACAAGGAGGCTTTGCCGCAGCGGGTACGCGCCATCTCCGAGCAGGTGGCTGTCGAAGGGGAACTTGTCCGCAGTCAAGATCGTCGGTAGCTCGGACCGCCTGTACATGCGTGCGTCGTGCACGGACCCGGGATCTCCTGCGCTGCAGTGAAGGAACCTCGCTTCGTGGTCGCAGATAGCTTGAAGGAGCACCGATGGCAACCCATGTCGGTTGATGTACGACTGGGCATCCTTGCCCTGAAGCCCCTTGCAAACGATATGACTTCCGTCGATTGCTCCCAGGACTGCAGGGAAGCCTGCTTTCGCCTCGAAGCCGGATATAATATGCAGTGCCTTTTTCTCCGTCGGCCACGACACGAAGTTTGGGCTGTGGGTCAAAACAGCTAGACCAACTCGGTGCACTACCCTGCACACCGTAGACTTGGAGAGTCCAAAGCGGTCTCCAACAGACCTGTAAAATATAAACACAGCCAGCATCTAAATGAGATATAACAATGAACCACCTTGAGTTCGTTCTCATATACAGTATATGCGCTTATCTTGTCATCTGAAATTTAAAGCGATGAGACCCTTTCACTGGCGCCGAACAGCTAGACATTTCAGAAATATTTGTAGTCAACCAGACATTTCAGAAATTTTAAGTCAGGAAGTCCTGCTCAGACCACTTGCTCTACGCATAGCTATGCGGAGAGCAAGTCGTCTGCTTCTTGCGTAGGAGTTGCGGTGACGTCAGAACGACGCCGAGCTCTGATTGGCTCCGATATGCAAGGATAGGGGGTAGATCTCAATGCTAGATGCCTTGAGGTCAACCCATTCTTTTTTCAATCAGCCAAGAAGAGCTCGGCGTCGTTCTGACATCATTGCAACCCCTGTGCCAGAAGCATACGAACTTGCACTCCGCGTAGACAAACAACGAGCTGGGGATATCCATTATTTTGTTCAAGATCGACGAAATAACCCGTTCCTACAAAGTCACCTGAAGCACTCCAGGTTGGCAAGACTCCACACGAATATCAGAGTCTGCTTGGTAACGTCTATGGCCGGCCGGCCGCGAGGAACTTGCAGCTGAGGGGCGAGCAACGTCACTAGGCGCTCAACAGAAGTCCTTCGGAGCCGAAAATGACTTTTGAAGTCCTCGGGAGACTGACGGGGGACAATGGTTTCCGCATACACTAAAATCTTGGCCACTTTGCGCCTGAAATGATAACAAAAATATTATGTAGGATTTGTTTTAAAGTGCAGGTGCACTCGTTTCACGTGTCTAATCTGCTTCAATAACTAGAACATAATTTATCGTTGGTTTGCATCCCCGACAATAATCAACCAGCTACTCATAACACACGTGCGATTCGTGGTCTTCTTTTTCCCGGTGACCAGCGATTCATAGAATGCAAGCCTGGTAACACAAAAACAATTCATCCGGAACAAACAAGTCGGTTGTGTATGTGTATATAGACAAAAACAAACAAACGAAAAAACATCACTTAAGGGACGGATTCCACCCGAAGTCTTCCTTTAGACGTAAAGCGTAGGTAGTGTGGAGGTTCATAGTACATTATATAAAAGCTAAAGAAAGAAATAAAGCCGGCACGCAAAACATAATTTACTAAAATACGTATGACGGCCAAATGTTCTTTTATGTTGCCTTTCTATATTTATTTTACGTCCCACGCAGCTTATTGAATAAGATGGGAGTGAATACGTAATTCATTCTCATTGGAGCTAAGTAGTTTCGCTTTTATTTGTGTACACTAACTAATATAAGCTTCAAGTCGGCGTTGCAAGGTGTGCCAATGAAGCACGCTTTGGATACTTTTTTGATTAACGCGCTAGATGCCGCTTTAAAGTTTATCTTGAAATGTTTCCTTACCTCTTCTTCGTTGTAAAACCCTCTAGGATTTCCCACTCCTCCGCCGCGTCGTCACTATCAAAGAAAAACTTCGCAGCGGTTAATATCATCGTCTCTTCGAGTGCTTCCTCCATGATCAAAACAGATCGTCTGCTATTTTCCACAATCGAGCCTGCTATGCTTTCGTTTTGCCGTAACCCAAGACGAAGCCAATCCGCGTAGTATCCAGGCGATTATCCCGGCCGTTCCAAAATCGAGTCGCGGATCGTTTACTCGCGATGTCACGTGATATTACCCGCTGACGTAGGAGACAGGTTACTCGGGTAAGATTTGGAACATACCTAATGACGTCACACGTGACGTCACGTGTGAAGTCACAAGGGTAATCCTCGTGAGGGTAACCCTCGTGACCTTCGTCAGCGTAACCCTCGTGACTTTCGTGAGGGTAACGCGCATGACCCTCATGAAGGTAACCCTCGTGACGCCACACGTGACGTCACGTGTGACGTCATGATGGGAAACGTCCCATAATGCAACGCGCGGTTGAGCCGATGGCGACGCCGTCGCCGCTCAAGCCGGAAATGGGCGCCTCATTCACACAGCCGTCGTCTCTCCCATCCCGTCACCGTCGCGAGGGGCGTTCCCGTCAGGGGAGAGGATTTTCGGCCCGGTTTTCGACGGAAAGCTGCGCCCCGTCGGGTGCCGGGCGACGTAGGGAGCTGCTCTACGGCACCGGCGTCCTGGCGTCCCGGCGGATGACGGAGTCCCGCCCCCATCGAAAACCGACCAATCACAAAATAGAAAAGTTTCGCTAAGTTTGGAAGATTTTTCATCGTTCGGTTGCCAACAGTGAGCCAACGCTTCTTGCGTTGTTTTTCTTGTTCCTTTTCGCCAGGAATTGTGGTAGCAGACGCAAATCCTTAATTTACAAAAAAGAAACGTGCGCACTACTGTTCAGGCACAATTATCTCTTTATTATGTAATTTAAGTTGAATGAATAAGCAAGCCGATCCAATCCAATCCTGCCGTCACGGCCTCCGTCGCTTTGCTTGCGCGGCCTGTTCGGACACCCTGCCGTCGCGTCCCCGTCCCGGCGTGCTCCCGTGACGGTGACGGGACGGGAGAGGCGACGGCTATGTGAATGAGGCCTAAGAGTGCGCTCTAAAACATTTTGACGTCCCCCGTCAACATATTTTTGCAGTTATTTTGACGTCTCCGATTTAGAACTTTAGAAATTCGGAGTCCGAACTGGGGAGTGACCGAAGGTTGCGGTCAAAAAAATTATCATCTATAGCTGGCAGGCAGCGTCGCGGTTCGACACGCATTTTACGAAAACAAATGTTACGCGGTCGACTGCTGTCTTTATAACCCTTTTAGTAATATGGAATTTAAAAAAAAAATCTCAAATTTCATTGGCTATTAGGCCACACGCAACGTTTGCTTGGTTTTGCCAAACATTACAGAATGCAGCACCGCTGCTTTTTATGAGTTATTTCACGAGATTTATATAGAGAAAGCAGATGTATGCCATGCCATAAAAGTTGCAGTTGATTGGAAAATGCGTGTATCTCGTACAACCGCGCCCTTTGTTTGTTTCCACTGGTCAAGAAACATCAAGGAGGAAATGTTTGCATTCACAGCCTTTTATTTCACATCCCGATCGTTTCGTAGTTAACCAGATCGTTATACGCTCACCAAACAGAAAATCTACACTAAACAACCAACTCACGAGAAGAGGTTAAAAACAGGTCGGGAGCCAGACGCAAAGCGAGACAGCAACCGTACGAAGATGCGCTTGCACGATATAAATGCACAAAAAGGGAGCCAAATTTCTCAATGCTACGTAGTGTATGCACTTACATTTGTTACGTGCAGGCGAGCCAAATTTCTCAATGCTACGTACACATGGATATCCAGCTCGCCTTTGCTGTAGATTCCAAATATTAAGTGAGACGTGTGGCGAAATGCGAGCTCATAAGGCTCTGAACATCGCCACCGGGCGCGTCCCGTCCGAAAGGATCAACTGTCGAGCGAGTGCCACACACGCGCTGAATTTAGGCACGCAACACACGAATCCGTCAAAGCGCCAGCACAGCTCCGACAGCACCATCAGGAACTGAACAGACCGAAACTTCAAAACGGCTACCACTGCGACGGCTGCTGCAGGCTGCTGCATTGAGGGAGGACGTCGAAATAATAAAGCCACTATTTTGACGTCTCACGAAAGTGACGTCACAGACGTCGAAATAATTTTGAAATAATTTGACGATGCACGTCCAAATAGTCACAACCAACTACTGAGATGAAAAGGTAGTAATAGGTAGGAGTGTCGCGAACCTGACAAGGTTCGAGTTCGATCAAGTTCGGCTTTTTCGAACCCTCAACCGCAATGTTCGACAGAGGTTCGACTCAAGTTCGACTTTGTGCGCATGCACGAAAATTAAAAAACCAGTTGATTCCACCTGGAGGAGGAAAAGCGCAATATTTCTTGGGTGTAGTGGCATCACTGGTTCACATTCCTAAATAACGAAAGCATTAATAGCGCATATTTTCGCTTTTATATAGTGTGAATATTGGTGACCATTTTATAAATGTTAAATGAACTACTTCCTAAATCATTTGTTCCACAGAAAAATATTCGTTTAGAAGCAGGGCAACACTGTCCAAAAGTCGATCTTCTTCGCACTTCAGTGAAAGGTCTAAGAGCCGGCGAACCAGTCGAACTTTGAGGTTCGACGAGGTTCGGCTAAAGGTTCGAGGTTCGACAAAAGTTCGCGACACCCCTATCTATAAACCGTTTCACCATCCGTCCCATGGACGCTGCCATCTTTGAATCACGCGGCGTGGCCGCCATAACGTGGCTTCAACTCGTGGCTCCTCTCTGCCCCCCGCGACCTGGCGAAGTCGTTGCACTCGCGTTTTTTGTCGCGTTCCACCGCAATATTTTGCCTTGCTTTGTGAAGTTTCGTCGAATACTTGTTTTTACTACCTAACTGCCTGCCATCATTATGTGCACCCCTTCTGCACTCGACTTAATAGACAGTTTTAGTAAATCGTTTCGACACATCCGGTACCCCTATAACGATACCATGCATGCGCAAAGGCGGCAACGGAATATCGGTTATCGTTGTCGTAGTCATCGGAACGATCTACTAAAACTCGCTACCAACGCGTTCTGACTATTTGCACCGTTGGCGTACAGGACACGTGCGAGGAAAGCAATCAGCGTTACCGCTGGCGCACGTTTAGTACGTTGAATGGCCAATTATTTATAAAAGCGCGAACTTTCTTAAGTGATAGTGGCTTAATGAGAAGCGCTAGGTATATTTATGATCAGGCATTTATGATCTTATGGAACCAGGCAAATATAGTCAACACAAGAAGCTAGCTACTTTGTGTGTTTCTTGAAAGCATCGTGATCTGCCTTCATAACAAGTCCAGAACAGTCACTTTTTATTAAATGGGGGAATCATCTTTTTGCGGTATAAACATTCACTTGATCCATTTATTTACGAATTAAAAAGAAACTATACATTGTTCTTGGTCCCATGTCTGCAGTCTTTACCTTTTTCTTAAGATATCCAATTCACTGATTTATTTACTACAAAAAGGGTTGGGCTCCCGGGTGAACAATATCTCGAGGATAGCTCTTGGGTGCCTGACAAAAGCGCCTGAGGCACGCAATATGTGACTCCGAAAAGAAGCAGTCGGAATGAAAATCACTCGAGTGTAGCGTTATCGATGCCAGATTTACTTTCGACGCCGCTTTCAGTGCCGTCCGGAGTCGACGCCGCCAACGTTGCATCTGTTGAGACAAATTAAGATCTGTCTACAGAAATCCATGAAGTTGTGCCTGGCATTAGACTTCAGCCAAGCTTGCTGGAGGTCAATTTTCTTGCGCCATTCAATTTTAGTTCGCAAATCATACGGAAGGCTGGCGGCAGGCTTCATTTGATAAGTTTCGTCCCTTATGTCATATTCTAAATACGTTGTAAGGAAATGTCCGCGTAGCAGAGTTTCCTAAGGTTTATATCGTTAAATGTTTGTAATAGATGCTTTAGCAAGACCGATAGTTGAAACAATATCCTACTCGGCCTAGGATGAAAAATCGAAACATCTCTCGATCACTTAATTTTTTTTCCTAAATAAAACCGATAAAGACTATATTGTTTTTTGATTTTTTTTTGCACTTTATTAGGTATTACTGAGAGGGTTTCCCAGTCGGAAATTTTCACGAAAACGGCGGTGTCCTCGAAAATCGAACAATGCGCACTAAACTTGCGAGTTCATCAGTTCTCATGCGATTCAGCACATTGTTAGTCAGGGTGTCGACCTCCTTTTTTCATGTACATACCTCCATAAATTATAGTGTCTTCATTATTATATTTTTATAAAACCTAGTGTCAGCCGGGTCGGTACGTCCAGTATGGCCGTAAGCATCCGTAATCCTCCTACTGCATCATTTCATTATTTTCGCTGCCAAACTTGGCCGAACAACGAACATGATCAGTTGAAGGTGTTCGTGAAAAACGTCCACAATTTAGGCTCGCAACCACGCGGTAGTTCTCAAGGTGGCCCATTACCTCTGTATCATTGGTTAAGTACCAGAATGGATACGTTTATGTCATAAGACTAAGCGAAAACGACATAGCACACCAACACAGCCGCGAGCCCCCTGAAACCGAAACCAACCAAAATGAAGCCACCTTATGGCACCGTAGAGTGCCTCAATCTTGCTGGCTCGCGCCGTCCCAGAGTGCAGACAACTCTGTCGTCTGCTAGCGCAGCCGCCATATTGCCGCCTTCCTTCAGCCCGTTGAGTCTATGTGGAACAGGGCTTATGCAGCACGTTTGTGAGCTCTTGACGTAGCTAGTGAGCATTCTCACCTGTGAAATGGAGAGTCACCACCTCAAAACAAGTAACGTCACGCGTTTATTCAAGTATGCGTTTGAGTTCCTGTTATCTTCAGTACGGGTTCGATCTACTTTCTTCCCTCCTTCGTTTGTTTCTTCTTTGCCAGCCATCTGTGGCAGCGTCCCTCGAAAACCTGCGACGCTGCCTAACGGCACGCGCCAAGATCGCGCGCTCTGCTCTTTGCTTGTTTGTTTGCTTTCTTCTCTTTTCTCTCTTTTTCTACTGCGAGAATTAAAACAGTTTTGCAATGTGACTCCGACTCAGCTGGTCGCTTTCTAGGTCGCCTCCACAGTTCCCAAGTAAAATTACAATTGAGTCCGCATATAAAGCGAATGTGCTCGCAAAAAGTTCCGTCGGCTGCCGCTCGCATTCTGGTCCAGTTCCTACAGATGGTCGCTCTATGCAAACATTTAATAAGATCGTTATCATCTGCTCCAATACCTACCCGTGTTTGGCCTTGCTTTGAATGAAGGAAATGAAAGTGATCGACGAGCGAGGCGCAGATATCAGCATATACTGCTTACTATCGCCTCTTATTCGCTGATATTGTTATCGCGATACGTGCTGCGTTAGCATTCAGAGCTTCTGAAATAAGAACTCCGCGACAAGAGATATCCCATGAGTACCTGATGAGTTTTTTAGTTTGTTTGTTTTTTTCATTGGAAGGAGTCAAATATAGAAGCCGAAACTAAGCCAAGATTGCTGGGATTCTGAGTATACTTGGACGTGCTGTGCTATCAAAAGCTACGAAAGAGGAATGAGTCATTTGATGCAAGAAAAAACACTGAACAGGCGGCCATCGTACAGGGTTCAAAAGTAATTTGACACGCAACCATTTTCGTTTTTCCATTGCTCATTTAGAGTTTAAAAGTCCCTCACCTGTTGATGCAGCAGCACTGAAAACCTCACAACTTACCTTTTTAAAAAAGAAAATCTTTGCTCACCAAATCTCATGCAGGGTACCAGCGCATGCACAGAAGTGAACGCGCAAATCCAGACAGATTTAAGTTTTGCTTCTATCTTCCCCTAAATCGCCGCAGTAGATATCTATTAATATTGTTTGTTTACTATTACAGTATTTTTCTCACCTGTTCCCTTAAAATGCACTGATGCAGACAGAAATCAATCGATGTACGTCTAGTTTACAAATATCTTTAGGTAAGTAACATGTTAGATTAGATAGGTTTATAGTACGTAGCACCAAAAATCAAGACAAAGCATTACATTTAACACACAGGCTCCCCTGTTCTCATGTGGAAGGTAATTCTCACCAGAGTATCAGCACCTGTAACAGGGTGGTATTGAAGAAAATTTCCAACACGCAAAAGTCTCACATAGCACATTTAAAGGAGAGAGGATGGAGATCGTTATGTGGTGCACACAGTACAGGATTCATTACAACACTGTTGTTTACTTGACATTTTGATGGCAAGGATATGGGCAGTAATTTAAATGTAGAGTTTTGTTTAGACATGGGTAAGATTTAATTATGAAGACCCGAGACTAAGGAAAAAGAAATAAAAAAGGCGGAGAATGTAGAGATCTGAAGCACTACTGGGATTTATTTGACACATCGGCTTGATATATACAAAATGTATATACCAAGGCGTCTATGTACTCACAGATGCCTGTAGAGGAAAACCCAGAAATAAAACACATACAAAATCCAAAAGAATCACACATTACACAAGGAAAGTGACAGCACACTTAAATGAACCCAACTTACCAAAATATCTAGTAGTAAAAAAAAATCTCGGACTTTACAACAAATTTATAAAAGAAACAGAACACCGATGCCTGGATAGAAAACCACATGCGGAAATAGAATCCACATAAAATTTCTAAACAAATAATCAAACACACATTTTCCACAAGAAAAGTGGCAACATACGTAAACCAACCAACTTTCTGAAACTTGGAGTAGTGCAAAAATAAAGCTGTGACTGCACAACACGAAGTACAACAGGACTCGTAGGTGCCTGGATAGGAAAACATAGAAGTAGAACACACACGCGAAATCCCAAAAGAATCAGTCTCTGTACAACCAAACACATCCATCCCACAAGAAAACTGACAACATATCTGAATAAACCAACTTACCGGAACACGTACTACCAAAGTAAATATGGAACTCCAGAGAGTTGGCAATTTGTTGCTATTGTTCAATGAAAGCAGAACTCCACGACACAGCCATAACATATTAAAAAAAACAGGTACTGAGCCTGCTTGTGCTGCAGCCTGTGATCTAGAGCCATGCCACAAAGTGACTCTAGGGAACACTGACCAAATTCCGTCACACTGTCAAATCAGGTTGTCAAGCTGGACCTCTAACAAAAACGGAGATAATTAAAAAGTAAATGACGCCGCTGCCGTCGCCGTCGCTTGTCTCGTCGCTCGCCAAATCACTTACATGCGGTCTATATTTCATATTATCCCGATAGATGCCTCACTCCCAAAAGATTCCCCTGTCGACCCAGGGTTTGGGTTAGATTTTTTTTTTCTCCCAAAGAGAGCCCATATATGTCTAGATATTGCGGGGCCCGGGCCGGTGATACTTACGACGGAAGAAAAACAAAGTTGGGATTGCATTCGGCTCGAGCTTTCGCCCACCCGACAGCTCTCCCGAATTCACTGGGTTTAAAGTGGGCCCGAAAATAGCAAATGGGGCATCAATAAAAGAGGTAGACGGCGACATGACTTACTTTATATTTATCGTTCTTAAAGTTGGCAATCCATTAGAAAGAGGACAGTAGTCGCGAAACTAAGAGAAAAGGTTCGATAGCTAATCATTGCTTACGGACGCTCATCAAACGAGAAACTGCTCGTACAGCTCCGGAGCGATATCTGCAAAACAACGCCAACCCACAACTTCACATTCAGCATCAGCGGCGTCGAAAGCACTTCGGTACGAAATGAATTAAAACACAGACATCCCGTCAATGATCCGACTGCTTGCGGTCGCACACGAACATGTCTTGCTGATGGTCGCTCGAATTTCACCCGCACACCTGAGGATATATAAAAGTTGTATTGACTTTCCACGACCACTCGATTCCTCCGTCGATGGAACGGTCATGGCTTGTCGCCGTCCCTCGACCACGATCATCGGAAGGTATATTTGCGGTGCTTCATGGCAGTGCCAAGTCGAAGAAGCCTACGTCAGAAATAATTTATTACGACCTGAAATGCCCCTTTCTAGCAATCAACTGTGCGGCAAAAGACACAGTGCTGGCGAGGAAACAAAGTTGCTACTAACGCTGAACACAGACAACGAACGGCTCGGCTCCCAACCGTGGCACTTTAT
The DNA here is from genome assembly GCA_037355805.1 of Ixodes ricinus. Lineage (NCBI taxonomy): Eukaryota > Metazoa > Arthropoda > Arachnida > Ixodida > Ixodidae > Ixodes > Ixodes ricinus. Next base: position 25,361 of record JAZHYW010011935.1, read on the forward strand.
CTGTGCGAGCCACAGACGCCTCCGTTTGGCGTTTGTTGGGACGCCGTGCACTTTCCGCCCATTCCTCGAGTGATTTGAATAGCGCGGCACGCAGCAACCGGCATTTGCAAAAGAACTAGCTAATTTGGCGATCCCACGCGGGCATCGGCAGCCGATCGGGTCGGCAAAATGGCGGCGGCGACCGGGAGTGGGAGGGTGAAAGCGAGGAAAGGCGGCACTTGCTCTCCCAAAGATTGTCCCCACTCTAGCAAGGCGCAGCCGGCAAGCAACATTGAGGCATCCTGTGGTGCCGCGAGTGTCAGCGCCCTCTGTCCGCTGGTCAGGTAACTACTGAGATGAAATAATCTATGTCAGTGGTCTCAAACATGCGGCCCGCAAGTCGCTGGGACACGGCCCGCAAGTGACCGGCTGAGAGCCTTTGCTCCCATGCCTAGAGCGCTAGAAATAACATGCGCTATATTAATCGAATGCCACGTGTTCGTTTCTGCTCGATACGTAGCTCTGCTCTTATAACATACTCCCACTGTTGCGTTTTGATGTTTGCTTCCCAACTTTATGTCACCCCAGCTGCGTGATCACTCGCTCAGCAGGAACGACTGTCGAAGATAAAGATATGAGCTGGCATTGCTCGCCTTCACAAAATATCACCCTGAAAATTTTGATCAGACGGCGTCTACAAAAATCGTCAGGAAAGCGCAATACCAAAAACCAAAATTCTTTTTCCAAACATATTGCGTTTGAATAACTCACGAGTAAATTGAACAACCGAAACTACAATGCGCGCACTCTTTTGTTTTATACGAGTACAAATATTTTAGCATGGTGGAGAGGCGGCGTGACTTTAATTGTTGTTACCACATCAGGTAAGAGCTTGAACTAGTCCTCAAAATAAAACAACCCAACAGATGAACAGATGTCCTAACCAAGAGAATATGAATTCTCTTGTCAATGAAATCGAGCCCCCCCCCCCCCTCCTCCCTTTGCATTACATTGGCCCTCGACTTTTCGGTTGTGGGACATCTGGCCCCGCACTGAAATGATTTTGAGAACCCTGGTCTATAGTGCGGTAATTAAATATTGACAACAAATCGCGGGAATGTTTTTATTCCTGTTCGTCCGCATTTATTAATATTCTAGAAAGGTAGAAAATGTTACGTTATTATTATTTTCCAAAGTTCAAATGTTTTTTTGTCTTTTGTTTTCTTAACAACGTCGTTTTCGTGTAGCGGCTCAAGATCATTTCAGCGGCTACAATCTGGGCACTTAGCGAAAACGTTGGAGAGGAATTCAACCGCCATTTTCGACCGGTGCCAAGATCAAGCGCGAAGCCGGGCAATCACGGTCGCCAGCTTTTCCGCCAAGTGTCCAGATTAGAAACGTCACTAAAAGGGGAGAGGGGGGGGGGGGGCAGACTGCCGCGGGTGCACCACTCAGGGGGCAGCAGATGGGCATTAAAAGGGGGAAGGGGGGAGGAGGGGGTTGCGGCGAGCCACTGACCCTAGGGACGCCACTGGACCAGATTAAAGCCCCAGGAGTGATAACCGGTTTTTGGCCTAGACTCCAGGCATTTACCAGGCATTCCTTCGAATGTTCTTGGCCCTTCCTTCCTACTTTATCACGCTACCTGAACTCTATGATAAGACAGCTGCGCGCTATCATCTCCGGCTACCAGAGTGTCCGATACGATGATCATTCGATAAGAACAACCGACCGGATATTTGCTCTAATCTCCACGTCGCTTCAGACTTGCATCAGGCGGTTGGTCCCGTGTTCTAGCAGCCTGCTTCTGGCCTTCACTAAGAGCACTTGTGCCTGACACGTGTCGTCCGTAATTGTGACTTTAGGGCTATAAGCAACTTGCGTCCGACGTATCTTCTTGTCGTGCTTTAGGCCGAAATGGCGAAAAGACGCTTTGCGAGTTTGCGTTTCTGGGTCCTTGGGCTGGCTTTTCTGCTTGTCGTAACCAACGCTCCGACAGGTGAGTTTTCTGCCTCTTCATTTTGTAGATGACTTAGAGACGCTGGTGTGATGCCTCACGTGATACGCACTTAGTTTTAAGATGTCTGTTTTTTCTTTTGAAACGGATAGCACCAATAGTTTATTGAATAAACGGAACTTCGTGTCCATTGATTATTTTCTTTACTTCGAATGTGAGATCTGTTTTTAGGAAACGTGTAGATCGATTATCGTAAATGCTTGTATCTGAACGCTCGATCAGCGCGAAACAATATAGACGGGCTGGAATTATTTTTTGATCAGTTCGAATTTTCATTTCATATAATTATGCTTTCAGAGACGTAGTTTACGGATCATACCAACATTTTAAAAATACCAATGTGCATCTGTTATATTTTAAACCGCACAGAATGTCGTGGCAGGGGCGCTGCCCTAATAGTAAAGGCTGACATTTCCTGTGACATACTATCTGAATATTGCTGCGTTCTACAAAGACCACGAGATGCTGTCCATACTGATAGGAAAAAGCAATATAGCTGTCTGCTATCGCTCGCCAAGGGGTAGCCTCTCTTTCTTGTCTGCTTACTTACAGTATTTACAGTACTTACAGTAAGGAAACTTACTCTCGGTTTATTCGTAAACTTTACAAAATCGATCGACTATCTCAGATTAGTGGTTCTCAAATCGGGGTCCGCGGACCCTTTGGGGTCCGCGAAGGCATCTCTGGGGTCCGCGAAGCCCTGCCTCTTCAATCAAACCCGGCAATAAAAGCTTTTTGCTTTTTTTTTAGATTGAGCAGAAACGGTTTAATTTTCGGATGAGTTTTTTTATGCGTATATCAATGAGAGAAGTCTACTTCACACTAGCCCTTTGTTATTCCCATTTATTATATCGTTACCTTAGTTAACCTATACATTTTTCTTCATCTCAGCCCCGAACGGGGTCCTCCATCATCCCCGCCGAGCCAAAAGGGGTCCGCGAAGCATCATTAGTTGAGAACCACTCATCTAGATCATAATTTGCTACTAAGGAAGTTAGATATGTAAGGATTTCGTGGTGATGTATCGAAACTTCTACGTTCATATTTATCTTCACGCAGACAGTATGTTCATTCATATAAATGTCCAATTATCTGACATAAAACCGATTGAATCGGGGGTTCCCAGGGAAGCGTTCTCGGGCTTTTTTTTATTAAACATGTATATATATATATATATATATATATATATATATATATATATATTTTATTCACTCAACTAAATGTTTTATTTATGCAGACGATACGAGCTTATTGTTTAATGGGGATGACGCGAACGAAACACTAGAAAAGCTTGATAGATGAAGTAAACATAATGCATTAAAAATTAACACAGTAAAGATAAAGGCAGTTATTTTCCGACCGAAGAATAAATATATCAATATTACCAAGAATATTTTTTATAAATTCGTCTCAAATACAAGTCGTTTCCGCGTTTAAAGCTTTGGGCGTTCTTTTTCAAGAAAACATGTCATGCGACGATCATATTAATCATATCATATCGAAATTATCTAGCATCGTCGGTATTCTATATCGTCATAAACTCATTTTATCACTTAGAGCAATGTTAATATTATATATTTCATTATTCTTTTTCAAATTTAAATTATGGTCTACCCATATGGGGCACTACTACCTATACCAACCTTGAAAATATCTTTATGTTACAAAGTTATTAAGAAGCATCTCTAATGTGCCACTGGAACATCCAATCGATTATCTTATCAGCCAAATTGGTGTGATGAATTTTTTTTATTTATATAAATATCGTTCATCCGCAAGTATAAAATAGAAACCAGTTTATCCCAACATCGCCTTAAAAACTCCGCGAAGTTGACGTGATACCTTGTGATACCTCGTGCCGGTGATGATAACAACAAAAGACTTGGTTCTGGTTCGAAATCGATCGTTTTTGGAAATAAACTGTTTCAGAAAGATGCATCAGTATTCTCAACGAAGTTTAAGTGCATAAAAACACGTTTATAGCGCGTAATTGGGTGTCTAAATAGTGCAAGAAAAATAAAATTGCATGATGATCATGCCAAATTGCAGCAATTGGTTGCTGCGTTTGTACGCGGGCGGTGCGTGTTGCTGGTGTTGCGACGGCAAGTTGTTGGGCAAAATTGCCCCGTCTGAAGCGGGCCTGAGTGGCGTGAGGGCCATGAGTGCGTGAGGGGTATGAGTGCGTGAGGGGTGTGAGGGCCATGAGGGCGGTGAGTGCGTGAGGGGTGTGAGGGCGGTGAGTGCGTGAGGGGTGTGAGGGCCATGAGTGCGTGAGGATGGTGAGTGGCGTGAAGGCCATGAGTGAGTGAGGGGTATGAGTGCGTGAGGGCGGTGAGTGCGTGAGGGGCGTGAGGGCCATGAGTGCGTGAGGGGTATGAGTGCGTGAGGGCTGTGGGTGCGTAAAGGGCGTGAGGGCCATGAGTGCGTGAGTGGTATGAGTGCGCGACGGCCGTGAGTGCGTGAGGGCCATGAGTGCGTGAGGAGAATGAGGGCCATGAGGTTCAGTGAGGGTGAGTGAAGGGCTGAAGGTGAGCGTGACTGTGAGGATGAAGGAGAGTGAGAGGCTGAAGGTGAGTGTAGCTGTGAGGGTGAGGGTGAGTGAAGGGCTTAGATGAGTATGGCTGTGAGAGTGAGGGCGACCTAAAATGCGGACCTGTAATAGCGATTGTAGTTAGAAAGGGCTAGAATCATCTTATGTTAAGCCATAGCCTCCTCTATACTCACAAAGCCTGGCAGTTTGACGGTGTGGCCATATAGTGCCCGGTCGTAGATTTTGAGCTCGAGGATCTGGTAGCACAGAGCATCAAAGACCCATTTCCTGGGGAACCTGGACGTCAGCGCACAGCTCTTTGCAGCGGCGAGAACTCGAAAGTCGAAACACACTTGTTCGCTCAGGAGAAGTGTCCTTCGGTGTTTTGCCGCAGCGAGGCGCCAGTCACGTGGCTCTCCTCTCATCCGTTGTCTGCCACTTCACCTTTTCCATTTCGGTGGCCACTTCTCGTGGCGATCTGCCAGGCTTTGTCAGTATATAGGAGGCTATGGTTAAGTACAATAATTAGGCCCGTGCAACATTACACAAATTTTGGACTGCATTAAGTTTCTTTTTTCTTTTCTTACAGCGGAATGTACAGACACGTGGCGAGAAGTAATCAGTTGCCCCAACGACGATTACTACGATGCCGCTCTGGGAAAATGCATGTGTAAGATGCATTAATTTATTGCAGTTTTTCTTGCTTCCTTTCTGCTTTAAAGGCCGACGTATACAGCCTCGGTTTCCTGAAGGGAACGTTATACTCTAACCGTCCGCCACTCCTAAGCTTCGAGTGTTGGGACAGGGTAAAACGTGGAGGGGATATAGGAGAGCAGGAGACGGGCAAAACTGGACAGCGCGAAGTGCAAGTCGGTCTGCATGTTTCCGCTAAAGTTTCACTTGTGAAATAGGCGCAAGGCAAAAGATGCGAAAACGCAGGTGATTTTCTTATCATTCGCGTTTTGTTGCGGCAGTGACGTAGCACGTCAGTGCCGCAGCTCAGAACTGAGTGGGGCCTTAGGGAAACCTAAGGCCCCGCTAGTTCGAACAAACAGTAAAAGTTGTAATGTACACACCTTAAATATTACGTGTCTTAAATTTTCGTTCGGTCTTATTAGTAGGAGCGTCGAAATAACCAATTAAAATTTCGACGTAGACCCGCCTGCTGCAGCGCGCGCCGATGGTAGAAAAGCGCGAGAGCGGAGAGACAATCTAGCAAAGTGACGTCATCAGCGGTGTCAGATGACCCTCGGCAATCTCTGCAAGTATTTTTTTTTATATATATAAATGCGGTTTACGTTTATTTTCGCCAAGATAACTGTGATAACTGAATTCATGGACAAAAGGCTATAGAAGTCCGCGCCTAACTTAGATTTCGTGAAAAGTTCTTCAGCTTCCTTTGATTCATTAGGTGGCAGGCGTCTATCTAGTTCAGAGAATTCGGAACTAGCAGTATGAGTCCGCCGAAACCAATGGCCGGGATAGACTACTTGGTCATGGCAGTCGCCACGGGCAGCCGACGTTTGAAGGTTCATTTGTATCGTGTGTTGTGACCGCAGTTGAGGGCTCGAACACCAACAATCCCCGACACACTAAAAAGTGCAACTGACTGAATCTTCTTTGTGTGTACATCATTGGCATATCCATAACAGAACACACACGGCAACATGACAAACACCATGACGTTGCGCATTTGACGCTCTTTGCTTGCTGTCATTGGCGAGCAATGATTGATAGAATGGTGCACGGACCTCTACGGATTATTCCCAATGCTCTGGGCACGGACCATGTCATTACCGCGGTATGAATGAAATTAGAAAGATATAAAATTATATTTTGTGAAGTACACTAATTAGGCAGGCGTAACGTTACGCAGATTTTGGGCTTCATTATTTCATCACGTTCGCGTTAAGGGGCTCGTGTCGCAGAAAACCGGTGTCGGTGGCGTTGTGACGGGAAAATCCTGATTGGTCGATATATGGTCACGACGTCCCAGCCACATGACCTTGCTGTGACATGTAAGCGAATTGAAGGTCACCGCATGTCTCAATTGAGTTTCCTTTATAAAGTGATTCAATTGCTTTAAAAAAATTCGGAGAATTTTAGGTGGGATTGGAACCCACGACCCATCGGTTTCGAGCCACACGCGATACTTACTGGGACACGCAAGGCACGTTTGCACGGCGAATGAGAAGGCGATGCGAACGGGTCCCGATAACGCGATCGCGTTCAAATCTTAAAGTCGAAGCTGAAGTGTCCTTCAAGTTTGTTGTTTTTGTTTGTTTGTTTCTTTTACAGCGGAACCTAAAGAGAACTGGCGAGAAATAATCAGTTGTCCCAACCACGACTACTACGACGCCGAACTGGGAAAATGCGTGTGTAAGATACATTATTTTGTTAAGGTCTTTTTTTTTTCTTCTCCTTTTTTGTGCCATTTCCATTTCACGTTTGCGCAAAAGTTACCACGCCTGCAGCAGACGCCAGGCTGGTGATGAGAGAACACGGATGATAAGAAAATCATCCGGGTTTTCCCATGGCCAGCTTTCCGCCTGCTGCACGAGTGAACATTGTAGCGCGCACCCACGCTTCAAGCGTGCTTCAAGTTCTCCTAAAATTGACGTATATCGGGGGTTTCGGATCACGCCCAGCAACTTTCTAATTGGAATCATATGTTTAATTTTGCTAATTAAAAAAGAAAATTAGTAGATTTGCGGAAATAAATATGTTATTTGTTTTTTGTTTTTTTTTAATCCCTGACGTCCGCCGTGACTGGCGGTTTCTCCCCGAAAAGAGTTTCTTTTTACTCGACCATCCTATTCACAGTGATTGTTTAAAGTACGTAAGAAACACCACGCGCTGTTTTCAAGGCCGCCAATCTCTCCAAAATTATGATTTATTTCTTTGGTCTCACTCTCTTTCCCTCTCTTTCTCTCTCAGTAGAAATATATATGAGAGTTCTAATCACAATTAAGTCACAGGTTAGGGGTCGATTGTTTTTAATTTCACAAAAAAAAGGTATATATTTTTGAAGCATGCCTGAACTGAAACAGCGTAAACGTCAAGTTAATGGGTTGAAGCTAAGCAAGTTGGTTCATAATTATTGGAATTAGCAGCTCAACAAAATAAATTATAAACAAAGCATTCCTGCCATTTGAATCTGAACATTAAAAAATGTGAAACGTGGGGCCGCCGCCACAGCATTAACATCCCCCTTAAAAAGGTCACGCCCACATCAGGTTCACAAAAGTTTTGATATACAGATCTCGCGGCTCCCTGATGCAGGATACCCCAACTCACTACTGGTTGCGGTATCTGAAAAAATCTGCAAAAGAATGAAGCAACGACTAGAAGGGACCAGCTGCACAAGAAAGAAGAATGGAACACCTATATTGGTAGCGCCATATTTTCACGGTGTCACTCACAAGTTAAAAAAGGTCGCAGGCCGGCAAGGGATTCAAGTTGTTTGTTCTGCCTCTAACAAGGCATACTCATTGTACGGCAAAGTCAACAGACCTGAACGGGTCAACCGAGAGAAATGTCACACAGCACATAGAACAAAGTACATCGAATGTCAAAAGAAGATTATTTATAACATTCCCTTGACTTGCAGCAAATGCTACATCGGCCAGACTGGCCGGTGTATAAATGGCCGAACGAGGGAACACGCAGCCTCTCTAAAGAATTTGGCCACAACAGGCCACTTCGCAGCTCATTGCCGCGAATGCCAATGCGTAGCAAGACTCTCAGACCTATACTTCGTTTCAGCTTGGGTCCAGACGCAGGCGATGCTACAAGCGCGAGCTCCGGGCTTTCAGCGTCCCTGCCAAGCACGCGCGCTCGTGCAGTACAGGCACTGTTCAGGGCCACACGCTCGTGCTTGTAGCATCGGCTGCGTCTGGACCCAAGCTGAAACGAAGTATAGGCATCGTGGGAGCACCGACATCAGCTCGGTCGTGAACTGTTGGAAGCACTTGCCATTGAGGAAAAAGGGGACACGTGTGTTAGTGCTCCTCCATCACACTGCATCCTAAGGAAATTAGCTTCTTTCGAGGGTCCGCAAGAACGCGAATTTCGCAAGGACGTTGCGGAAAAAAATATAAAAGGGCAACTTCAGTCTGGTAACCAGCCGAGAAGGACAAAGAAGTTTCATGGAATGGGTTCTTGCGAGGGTCCGCAAGAGCGCGATTTTTAAAAGGACGATGAAGAAGAAAACAGAAAAAAGGCACCTTATAGGCCTCCTGCGTTGCCCAGGGGGTGCTGCGAAAAGGGACTTGTTAGGCCTTGTTTGGGTAGTACAAACTCGAGCGTCTCAAACTGTCAGGCATGCAGAAGTGTGCCTGCTCTGGTGCGGAGCGCGAGATCACGATGAAAATATAAAGAAACAACAAAAATCCGAACGCCGTCAAAGCTAAGACGCTAAGAGCGCGAGCCATGAGATGCCGTTCCACGCGTTCCAAAGTAGACATGACAAAGAAAAAGAAAATGAAAGCGTCGCGACACAGGTGTTTCGACGTCACCGCCCAGTGATAATAGACGCGTACCCTAGCGGTGGTGTCATGAATTTGGCACTTTTGATTGTCTTCCGGCGTTGAGTCTGGCCGATTTTTGGCGTCAAAAGGTGTTTTTCGTTCTTCAGCACCAGGCAGAACTAAAAACCTCGACCAACGTGCCATAAGTAGCGCGAGGCTCGATCAGGTGAGCTTGTACTACCCAAAACGAGGGCGCTGCAGTTTGTTCAAAGCTTCAGCGCAGGAGGCCTATTCTGCAACTGAGAAGGAAGAAGTGGCATTAAATGGTTGCTAGTCCAGCAGTGTGGATGTATAATTGTTTGTGTGTTTATATTCTCTTTTGTTCAGCTATTAATTGTAATAAGTAAACGTCAAGCTTGATCGATTTCTTGTTTTTCAAGTTATTGATCATTGAAGCGGCCTACGCGAAAACTGACGTTTCTTCCACCCATCGGGAATTGCATATTTGACCGCTTGTTATTTTTCACTTCCCAAACTACTACACTAGGACGCTTTTATAGCACTCTCTAAATAGGTTTCATTATGTCTAAAAAATGTTTAAAAAAAACATTTTTTTTATTTAAACTTTACAAAAATGTCGAACATTTTCTTCGGCAATTTTTGACAAAGCTTGGCAAGTTTTTAAGTGTAAACTACTCACGATAATTTAATTGCCTTCACATCACTAGAAAGTTTAAATGTGGCTCTTGTCGTTGAATACAAATTTAATATTATATGACTGATATAAAATTTGTTACATACGCTTGTATTAAAGAATGTTTAAAAAATCTCGCCAATCCGAAATCACCTTCTTCAAAAAATACTATAAAATGTTTTTATTAGCAAGGTATAATACGGCTTTGTAAGGAAATATGAATACTATATAATATTTTGTTTATATGACCAGAATTAAAGCTCAGATCTTGTGATATGTAAGTTCTAAAAACTTTATTACGAAGTAAAATGTCTTTTACTCCACACTATGCAAAATTTTACTTATTCTTGAGCTTACACATGCAGTAAAGTTAAAGCTATATTATAGGTGATTAACTATATCAGGGGTGGCCAGGCTGACCCGGCCTAAGAGCCGCAAACGAAACCCCAAAACTTCTAAGAGCCGCGGGGGGGGGGGAGCAAATTTAAATTTCGTTCAGAGTCTGACTGTACGTATGAGTGCACAAGGCTGTACGACAGTACTTATGGGGATACAAGGCTGCCAAACCGCGAGCCGTACTTTACTCTGCCTGAAATCCCTTCTTTTTTTCCTGGGGAAACGCAGAAAGAGGCGGGGGGGGGGGGGGGGGCCCTTACGAGGGATCCACGAGCCGCACTTGGACCAGCAAAGAGCCGCATGCGGCTCGCGAGCCGCGGTTTGGCCACCCCTGAACTATATCCACGCCACAATGTTTGCAGAATATCACCTATGCGAGAACGCAGTCCAAACGAACAGCTGACAAGATTCAAGCTTCTATTCCAAGCACACTAACAAAATACTCTATTTTTATGCAAACCCCAAGTATATCTTGCTACTAACAAAACATAACGTGACTGAAAAATATTTATTTTTTCTTAAATCACTACCGAATTTGCAAGTTGTGAAATTCAAGGTCATTAAAATATCTTAAATGTGTCACGTTGAACAAATTCCCAAACTTTGTCTAGAAATTATTGAAGAGACACAGCTTAAACATTTCCTTAAATGGTATTTTTGTTAATAAGGTTCTTTTTACTGTAATATTCATAAATAAATATTTTCCCAGAGTATCACGGAAGAGTCCTAGTGCAGTAGTTAAAAAATGTTGGCGTGGATATATTGAATTACCCAATATTAATATTTTACTTGACACGTAAGCCTAATAAATAGAATTGTGCGTAATACGGAGCAGACGTCAGTTTACTCCGAACAAAGCTAGCAGTTTTACAGCGCACATCTGGCACGTTTAAAGCTTTAATTGCAGTCATATAAACAGAATACTATATGTTACGCTCATTTTTCTGTGACAAAAGCACTATCATGCCTTCATACTCATAAAAAAGTAAGCAAATAAAAACTGTGTTTTTGAGAAAAGCGATTCCGAATTTGCTAGATTTTCGAAACATTCCATAATCCGAATTAAGGAATTTTTTTAATATATAACATTAAAGGACACATGAAAAGAAAAAAAAACTGTTTTTTTTTAATAGCCGGGTTGGGAAATAGAAGTCATAAACGAATTTACAACGAAAAATAATTTTTTTAGAGCTATATTTACGGCGCTATACGAATTTGTAGTTGGCGGCCACGGGCGCCGCGGAAAAGCGGCCCATATTTATCACGTGACTGGCCCCTATTTGTCACGTGGTACTTGCGCTCTTTCGGAAGCTTCCTATGGTCTCGAAAAGTTACTTATTCATCTTCGTTTGAAGTGCAACAAATAACAAAGATTAATAAGTAACTTTTAGAGCCCAAATGAAGCTTTTGAAAAAGCGCCAGCAGACGTGATAGACCTGTGCGACGGTCAGATGACGGCGGCGGCGCCCCGAAGCAGACGAACTTGTGCGGCGGCGGCGGCGGCGGCGTGGAGAAACGCCTTGAAGCGGCGGCGCAAAACGCTCAGCGTGCGGCGGCGGCAACGCACAGGTCTACCACGTGGCCAGCGGCGGCTCCCGCGGGCGCCAACTACAAATTCGTTTTGCGCCGTAAATATAGCTCTAAGAATTTTCTTCCTTCTTTGTAAATTTGTTTTATAACATACTTTTTCCATCTAGGCTACTTTAAAAAAAAAATTTCTTTGCATGTGTCCTTTAAACTTGTATTGCTTAATGAAGGCTAAATTTTGAGCTTTCTGGTGATGTCAAGTTCATTAAGTATCTTAAATAAATTAGACGTAAGAAGTTGCCAAAAATCACCAAAAGAACAAAGTTCCCCATATACTAATATTATTCCAAACAGTAAAGTTTTGTTAATTCAATAAGGCACGATGAAATCTAGTTTTAGAGTGTAACAAGAAAGTCGTGCAATATTTTGAAAAGAGACAAAATAGCTAGCGGTCAAACATATGCGATCGCCGACATGCGGAAGAAATGTCAGTTCTCGCCTCGGCCACTTCAAAGGTCAGTCAATTAAAAAGAAAACCTCCGCCTGGCTTGCTATTTGCGCTCTTTATAATTTCAAGAACGCTTTCAAAACAGAGATGTATTTGTCAAAATAAAACAAATTACATAATAAAACCGTGTCTGAACAGAGATCAAAACACCCATCTAATATACTACTATGTTATAAAAAAACCCGGGTGTTTCAAGGCTGCGCATACACTTTTTCGTGGCCATACACGGTTGGGAACTACAAGCTTTAGACTATCTCAGCAACATATTTATTATGAAACGCAATTGCATTTTTTTAGAAAATATCTATGACCAACTAAAACGAAGACTGGCAACAACTTCCTTCGCCTCTGACGTCGTAGTTTCCCGCCTGGTCCTAGGATGTCTATCTCACTCTATGTTTTTCAGCAAATATGCGACTCTGCAGTGTAAGCAGGTTTTAATAGTGTCTCGACATCGCATCTAGTGATTCTGACAAAAATGTATCTAGACTTGTTACGTTCATTTTTTCTCTTGAATTAGCCAAGTCGCAAACTTTAGTAGAAACCTCCGACCTTTTGGGAAAAATCGACAAAGTTCCTCAAGCTTTTAAATCAGTGTTTCCCGATTTGAACACAAAACTCTCAAAATGAAGAAAAATAATTGTATAGAATAGTTTGTTCTAAAATTGAGATGACCATTATTAATGCTTGGAAATTATAAAAGCAAACATAAAATTTTAATAATTTATTTTGTTTGTTAAAATTTTGCACCCGTCCCTCGCCAGGCGACGCCAGCCCATTTAATTTACGCTCATGCGCCTAACGGCCGAACTTTCCTCGCACTTTAGTCGAACTTGTAGGTCAAAAAAGTCGAACCTGGTGAGCCTCGAACCTAGGCAGGTCCGCGATGTACCCTTAATTATAATAAAACCAAACGTTTAAAGAAAGGTTTGGGAAGTGTTTGTGTTGACAGCCGGTGCCTTGACTTTTAATGATAATCGTAAAATATAAAATCAGACTGACAACTTTCGCGTCAAATGAAGCACTGTATTAGGGCAAATAGATAAGGCAGATTAATTTTAAAATGTTAATATTATTAAATTTAACAAAGAAGCTTCCTGTCAACGAAGCCAAACTTGTGTATCCTAAACTAAAATAAAACTGCACAGGCTATGTATGAACGTGTTAATAGTTCGTATTCTTTGAATCTTTCGTCGCAGCAATCTGTACGCGTCCAAGTAACAGTAACTACGAATACAAATCCATATGCAAGGTTGCCGCGTAATACCGTCACAAAAAAATTAACATTCGCAAACGCTTTTTTTTTTCAGAAATTTATTGACCAGACTTCACCGAGCCTTCTCAAGCACCGATTTCAATGACACCACCATCAATGTAGAGGGCTGAAATATCCCAGCAGCACAATGCCAATAAAATACCATCGAGAGAAACAACAGCTAGTCCCAACCAGCGTCTACTTCCCGTGTGATTTCAGAAAAAAAAATAAAGCAGGCATCAACGTAGACCCTTTCCTTTAAACCCGCGCTCCACGTAGTATCTGCTGAGTCAATTAATTATCCGAGTCCACCGTTGTTTGGAGCACGCACTCTGAGCATGTATTGGTCACGAGTGCTGACGTCATCGTTCGGCTAGGACTCGGTTCCAATCACACACTTCGTGTCCAAGAATGGCGGCCGTCAATGTTTCTTGATGGACTTTTGAAAACAGTTATTTGCAATACCCTCAAACGCCTCAACCTAAAAAAAACCTGAAAAAATGGAAGACAGTTTCGGTTGTCACGAAGCAACCCATGTCGTAGTGTACGATTTCCTGCGGAACCAAAATTAGTAAAAACATTTTGTGTTCGACATACCCCCGTGTGATTAAAAATAAAAACATTGGGCCATATTTCGCTTTCGCAAACTGTTTCGGGCTGTGTATACTGTAATTCGTTCGTTGAACAATGAACGTTTAGCATTTTATTTTTGTTTTAACCACCAATGTCCGATGGTGACGCATTTTCATCGCGTTAAAAATAGAACGGAGGTGCCATTATGCAAAGGCCAGGTAATGGTATACCACGAGATATTGTGGAGGGTAGGAGAAGGGCATTGAGCCGGAGGCCTCTCGGTCGGCTGCTGTAGTCCGTGGCAACTCAAGGAGGTAGGGCGAGAAAAAGGAAGGCCGGGGAGGAGGAAACAGACAGAACGCTGGAAAAGAGAGGGAGAAGCATCCTCCTCTCTTTAGCGTTCAACCTGCTTCTTCTTTCCCGACCTTCCTTTCCCTCGCCCTGCCTTCTTGAGTTGCAATGGACTATAATAAGCGCGGCTTGTGGCAAAAAAAGAGAAGGAAACTATGGCAAGCTTACAGTGTTTCAGAAGGGGGAGCAGTGGCAAAACCTAGGCCAACGCCAGTGGGAGGCGCTATGCCCAAAAGCTGATGGCCACCTGTGGCGCTGCAGTCGACAATTGGAGGAGAAAACGGATGCATCGGTTGCTTTCTCTCGCATTAGCAGCCATCAGGGGCTCTTGGCGGACGCTGCTTGTCCAAATGATTGGATGTACAGACCACTCCACAGCATTAACTGCTGAAGTGATGGAATTTAAGAGGATATCGCAGCTCCCGAGCCCTATGCAATTCCAATGGCAACTTTTTAGTATTTTTTCTCGAGAACCACCGAACGGATTGACTTGGGAACGGTTTTATTAGAAAGATAATAAAAAACTGAGTTATATTGCGGCGCTACATTTCCCGATTTTTAAGCTTAAAACTTTTTACGGGAACTTAAAGATGCTTGAAAAAGCCTTTTTTTTCGTTCCGCTCTTCGTAAACATTTAAAAATAAACCGGGGCCAAAATACAAATTTAGGCTCCACAATAGTCAAGACCAGGACTTTCTGAATATATCTCTTACAAGATCTCTTTTCCAGAGATTCTCATTGTAATAAATTTTAACTAAGTTTGTAGCCTATCAAAACGTCAAAAAATCCAGCTGTCAGCTGGCGCCATCTATGAGTCTGTCCGTAAAACTTGCTCTTGAAATTGAGCAATGTGTTATTGCGCCCCGGACTACTTGCATCTTCAAGGTCGTCGGGTTGACAGTCGGGATTTTGAGGAAGGGTGCCTCTCGAACAGATCGTTTTTTTTTTTCTGCCTTTTTTCGTTTTTTGTTTTGTTTTGTTTGGGGGGCGAAGATATTTTGCGGGTTATCGCGTTAGTGAGTAATAGGTTCTACATCGCCCGAGCGCGTCCTTGGGAGGATGTTCCGTTCTTTGGTGGTGTTTTAGGGTCGCACAAATGATAGTTAGAAGTTTTTTTTCTTTTTTTTTTTTTGTGGCGGAGATGTTTAGCGGGTGGGTGAGAGTCATTAGTTTTCAATCGCTGGAGCGCGTCATTCGGAGGATGTTCCATTCTTTGTTGGCATTTTGGGTCAAGAAATTGGAAGTGAAAGATTTCACGCTTCAAGTGGTCCTTGCGTGAGGCCTGAAGTTAGCAAATGCAGGTAAACAAAAGCAACCGAAGCGTCAAAGAGTAGATACTGTCTTACCACTTCTTTGTGTTCGAAGTAGGGTAGGTGATTTGATCTGGCGATTTCAAATGTTCTGCAGAGATGCATTTAAAATGTTTACTTATTTTAAACGTGGAAGAAACATACGTGCGTTTGTCGATTTTGTTTTAAGTACGACATTCGCTTTGCATATCAACTGGTGGAGGCGGATATCTACCTAAATAAAACAAACATTGCGAAAAAAAATTCGGTGAAGCTAAAAACAGAACAAGCTTTTTGGTAGTAGGCGTGACACGTTGCCATTTGAAAGTTGTGAAAATCGCGCTGAAGATTCTTTGTTTGACCCGAATCAACACACTCTTGATTCAGTATCTTATGAAATAGAGGCGAATGTATTAGACAAGAACCCGCACATCTTTTATTATGGTGTTCGTCGATTGTACTGTCTTGGCTGCGATGAGCCCTTGGTCGGCTGTTACTGTTGGGCGGCGGACAAAAAATCTCACCTGAGAACGGGCGGCGGAGAAAAGCTCACCGGAGAGAAGCTCACCAGTAAAATGCTCACTGCAAAACCGACAAATGCGGAGAAAAACTCAGTTACGAAATATTTTATTACTGTTTGCACTGCGGTGTTTATATTTAAAACTAACGTCCGCACTTTGCTCAGCGCTCATGCTGCGCTTTTGCGTGTTCGTATATTTGAAAAACCAAGTGTTCTCGTTCAGCCCCTGAAGAATAGCTTACTTTCTAAGAAAAATTGGGACGAGGCAGACGAATCCACAGTTTCGCGGAATGTGAACATCTAAAAAAGTGGGGAACGCTTTTTTTCTGTTAACTTTTACATGGAGACAGGACATTGCCTGAATGTTGAGTACTACAAAAAGCAACAATGTGACCTCCGTCTCGGCACCCGACGACTCCTGACCTCCCAAAAAGTATCAAGTTCGTCTTAGGCCACATAACCGAAAGAGGTCATTGTTTACTACAAAGCAAAAGAAAAACGGAACATAATATTGTCGCGTGAGCAGCTAGCCAAGTAGGCAGCGCGCTCGTGGCCTAGCGGTTACCGTGCTTATCTTCGATGCCTGGCCGCGGATTCACTTTCTTATTGTTTCTGTAATGTCGCGTCCTGGTAATTTCGAGAACCCTGTTGCTTATTCGAGGTTAGAATGTTCTAGGCGCCGAACCTTCTACGCCGATTGTTCCAGAAGCCCACGCGTGTACATAAGGAGCTCCGCGTGGAGAGCCGGAGTCAGGGAGGAAGTGGCCGAGTGGGCTAACGCGTCTCAGCTCGGAGCGTGGAGCGAAAGCTTGCGCTGGGAACCTCCTGGGTTCGATTCCCCATCGCCCCCGCCCGTTTCGATCTGGATGAGTTTCGTACCGGCACGCGTTCGTGTGATCACTACTGCGTGATGCACGTTAAAAACCCCAGGTTAGCGGTTGTACAGCACTGGCTAAATTTCTCATCTACAGCTAAGAGACCGATTACCCGTTGAGGCGCATCTCCCCATCAAGGCTGTATAAACATAAAGAGCAAACAAAATTTAGAGCCGGAGTCAGTCCCGATCCTGCTGTTTCGTCGACATCGGCGCCTGCGACGCCAACCTTCTATTTTGTTCGCCCCATTAAACGTTTAGTTTCTTCAGTTATTCACCGCCTCATCATTTGTCATTCGTGACATTATCTTTATCCTTTGGATGCAAAGAAAAAAACACTATTTACAAAAACGAGAAACGATCTGGCCAGAAACCATCATGATGTTCGATAAAACGGTTTTCTACGAAACGGCTTCGATGAAATTGGATTCAATTACATGGCGTTCATTTAAATGACTTTGATAGAACAGAGTTCGATAAAATATCGAGAGCTGCGAAGAAATAATGTTAAAACGGTTTGTAAATGTGAGCTTTTCTCCGCATCTATCCGAAGTCTGGTGGCCTCTTCTCCGCATCCGCCGGATTTCCGGTGAGCTTTTCTCCGCCGGAGAACAGCGCAACACCGAGAGGATCACGGGAGAAAAGCTCACCAAAGAAAAGTTCACCGAAAACCTGACAGATGCTGAGATAAACCCACTCAAGAATTATACGATCAAGCTTTTAAGTTTAGTATTTGCGGAGAGGTATAAACGGTGAGATATATACAAGATTCGTATATTGCAGACACCAATAGGAATGAAGAAGCAGAAGTCCACAGTTTTGCAGAATGGAAACAATTAACAAAGGGATAGACACGTCTTTTTCTATAAAGACATTGCCTCAACGTTGAGTTAGCTGTGAACAGTAACGAAGTGACCTCTTCATTGCACCCGACGACCACAGAGATCCCCCAAATTGTGGCAGGACCCATCACACCAAAAGTCATAAGTTACTACAAATAAAAATAAAAATACGGAAAATAATGCTTTTATTATCCATATACCAAAATAATGCCATTTCCGAAAACGAACATCGTAGGTGAGTTTCCACCGCAATCATCAAGATTCCGATGAGCTTTTCTCCGCGTCGGTCGGTCTTGCGGTGAGATTTCCTTCTATTAGCTATTTTCCGAGATTTGCGACTTCGGCATGGATCTGAACATTTTTTATATCGGAACCGTAGAAGATCGCACGGGCCTAAAAGACGATGCTGGTTTTCAGCCATCACATTTTCACAAAGTGAGACTCCTAAGGTTCTGTTGCACACTACAAGGTCACACGCACCTACACCTGACATTTCATCGAACGCCGTTTCATTGAATGCGTCATAGGTTTCTGCAATAAAATTTGAAAATTTCTCATTGTCCTCTCGTACGACAGACGCCTGGATGGCACGACGGAGGACATGCCTGCATGGGGTGTACCCAAGCGGATGGATTCGGGTTCCACCACCTGCTACTCCACTAGCCCCGAATTTTTCGTTTTGTTTTGTTAGCAACGTTTTTTGGCCGGCTATTAGGATTTTTTGTTTAAAAATACCGGCCAATTGTTGCAATTGAACGTTTCGGTACGGGACGACCACTTTTTCGATGAAACGGCGTTCGAAGAAATATCCTGGAACCTATGCTTTTGCCGTTTTTTTTTCCTTCGGGGTTATTTTCCCGATTATTGCTTTGCTCGACGACAACTCGCGCACAGCTTTGTGCCCCTCCCCCTTTATTTTTCCCCCTAAAGAGCAATTGGCAAAACACAAAAAAGGTCCAGACTCCTCGATATGACATATAAGGATGGCTACCCTAGCCACAAGCAGTGGACCCCCTCTAATAGACCGACCTCACCAAGCGTTCGCGCATGCGTGAAGCCGACAAAAGTTTAGTTCACAAGAAGCAGGTGGCAGTGTCCGAGACGGCTCGTGCCGTTACGTGCTTTTCACGCGCAGAGTTCCAGCGAGGTTCGGGCACGTGCTGAAATACTAAAGTTCCCTCGATGCATTGCGGCAGCGGTGGCGTAGTCAAACTGCCTGGTGAGATGGGTCTGTTCTCTTTGAGAGTTGCGTTATCTCCAGCGCAAAGTGGGAGCATACAATGTTCGTCGTTTCGTCACCCTTTCTTTGTACCAACTCGCAGGTTTGTGGAAACTTCAACTCCGACTGAGAACAAAGTTGGAAGCCATCCGTGCCAATATGGTGCCTCTATTAGCCGCGAGAACGAGCTTGAAATCAGTGTAATGATTGGTTGCTCTATCCCCGCCGTGACGTCACGGATAGACCAGCGGTTTTGTCCCCGGGAGATTAGGACCGCACGAATAAAAATATAGGCACTGTGGCACTCTAGGCACGATAATTTTTGCCTTGCAAGAATAAGGCAAAAATTATCGTGGAATATACTATCAGCCAATACTAAACCGTTTCCGAAACGGCTAGGCAAAGAAATGATCTTGTCAGGTCACTATCGGAACTGGTCGGAACACGTAATTATGGAAGGTATTGTTTTAATAATTTTTTAAAGCATAGCTTTATGACACTAGAAATACTCTTTGAACAGTAGGTATATAAGACGCAACACTATCTAAACTTGTGGTTATTGATTTTTTGGCATTTCGGCAATACAACCTATAGTTCTGATTCCGTGAAATTTAGAGATCGCACACCGATTTAGAAATCGGGGTGACCGTCGAAATCTGGTGCTCTAGAAAAAAAAAAGATGTGGTTGTGTTGTCTTAGTGTTAATTGTTTATTATTTCTTTATCCATCACTTGAACCAACACGCTCTTCTCCCAAGTATAAAAAAGTTGTGACTCTAATGGCTGCTGATGGTATCGTGAACTGGTTCATTTCGTTTCTTTTTTCGCACAAGAAGATCAGACACTTTTTAGAGTGAGTAGCTTTATTTTTCAAAGCACTGCTTCATGAAAAGTAAGCTCTTGGGCGCTATTTAGTACGCAACGCCATTCTTACTTGTGGTATATTATTTCGCATCATTACGACACGACACATTGCATATTTCGTTTTGTAATGATGATATGGCATATTTCGTGTTTTGTGATGACGATATCAACAGTCTACATGCTATTTGGAAATCGTATCTTACGAAAAATCTCGGAACGCGAAATAGCCGAAAAACCGAGCCAAATGAATCCAAAGTATCAGGCCGCGAAATGAGGCTGTTTCAGAATCGAAGAGGTCGTGTGGGCGTCCTAATTTAAATCAGGCGATTAACGCAAAAAAAAACCACAAACTGTATTTACACTAATAAACCAATTGAATATCCATCATTACACAGAAGTGTCTCGAACGGCTTCTGTCTGTCGTTTGCCTCGTTCCGCTCGTGTAGTTCCAATCTTCTAGTTTCTCGTCCTAAATTTTCTGGTGAGCGTCAAATTCTTTCCAATCTGCAACAGAGGCGTTCTCTAACCGCGTTTTTTTTTTCTTCCTAATCCGGTAAGAATAGGACAAAGGCCCCCTTCGCGATGGCCTCGGAGGCCCACAAAGCCATTCTCGCAGCTCGCAGGGTGGAGGGACGGGATGGGTGGGGGGGCTTTCAGGGTCAAGCCGTCCGCTGATAACCGGAACAAAAAGACAAGCTTTTTCTTTATTTTTGTTTGGAAATGGCACTATATCGCGTAAGCAGGTGAGTACAAAGGCTTCCTCCCCAGAGCCATCTGGATTCCGGAAAAGTTCCTATCGGAGAAGAAACACTAGGCTGCATCTCTTTGTTAGGTCACTCAATCGTGCCAGAGTGCCAATGAATGGAGCGGCAAAATATCTCAGGCTTGATCGGTCGATCCGCATAGCTTTTTCGCCCAGTTTTGTCATCAAAGGTATCTGTTACTTTCAGTACCTTCAGTAGATTCTACTTTTATAATTGTGCCATGCCCTTCTGTGCTGTGCAACTAATTGCATTATTCCCCCGAATGCTTCTTTGTGAACATCTATGCACCGTGTGTGTGTGTGTGTTTGTGCGCATTGTCATGGTGTTACCCAAATATATTGTAGTTGTTTTTTCACTTCCTTCGGTTTTTCATGATTCATAAAGTCGGATGCAGGTCTTAGTGTACACGTTTTTAAGCTTCTTTTTTTTTCTCTTTTTTCAAAGTGCATGCGAGGCAAAGTTTCCTTGCAGTTGAGCCATTTTCTTGAGCCGTTGGAATGTAAAATTGTCAGAACTTTCCTCCCTCATCTATTTGGTCCTGTTCTTAGCGGCTTTTATTTCTAAGCATAAATAAATGTTATTTGTGGTCAGGTTGGAAATAAGTCAGGATCTTCTTTCAATCAAATAAATTCATTTTAATTTAATAAAACTTGCGTGAATGAAATCTCTTCAGCTCGAAATTAGTGACCATTTATCAGTAAATGTGTGTGTTGTGTGTTTTATGGCTATCTGGTACAAATATTTCCTGCTTGATCATTGTTTGCTTCAAATACAAAATAAATACTCATGGGAAGAACCCTGAAAGACAAATTGGGAATAAAAAATGTTTTCAGTATTCTTTGGGGAAAAGTGTTTGATTTAGTTCATTAGAGCCACATCGGTGCGACTTAAATCCTCATAGCCAAATCGGTGCGATTTAAATATTGCTACAAATCCGGATTTGAATTATCTTGATATTTATTATTCATCCTATTGTGGTAAAATTATATCAAAGCATGTAATGAAATTCATTCTTGTTTTCTTGCTATAGCAAGACAACGAAGCAAGTGTTTTCACTGGGAGTTACGGCTACAGATCAGTGAAATACCAAGAATTTGAGAAAACAAACGTCATGCAACTTTCTCGTATATGAACAGTGAGCCGCTAAGAAAACCAGGCATAGCTTGAATTTGTCTCCCCAACTTGAAAGCCAGTCCGCCAGTAAAAAACATGACTCTAGAATAATTTTGTTGGATCAGAAGTTTTTATTGATCGGGCAGAAGTAAACTGAAGAGAAATACCAACCGTGTTTCTCTCGCCGCAATAATCAACTACCAATCACCGAACTCTCAATCTACGTCGGAACGGATCTAAAGCTAGCCGTTGGCATCCGATTTCATAACTGAGCATATAAACTTCAAAAAGGCATTGGCGTGAATAGCGTCTGCTTTACCAAACAGGCATTTTATTTTATAGAAACAAATTTTGGACATTGTGCTTAACTCATATAACGCCCAATTCTGTACCTTAGCGCCTTATCCGAATCTCTTGAGCGACATTCGGGGGGAGACTGAGCTGACTGAGCATTAGCATATAGTTAATTTTTGTTGTAGCGGCACTAGCGTGTAGTGTTTCAAGCTTGCCACTTGTGTCGTGTTGACCACAAAGTACCACATCGCCGCTTCATGACACCTTCCAAGGATTTTATACACTATTTTGTTCAGTCTGACGACCGCAAAGCTTTTAAAATGGTGTATAAAATGGTGTGCTGATGTAAAAACAACTCTAGATTCTATCTCGCAGCACTAATGCTCAGGGTTAACTTCGCTTCGGAGGCTTCGGAGGCTTCAGGAATGACGCGCCGCGTCTTCCAGTACTCCCCTTCTAGAACTCTGTAGCAAGGCCATGTCACCAAGCTACAGTGTTCCAGAAGGGGAGTAGTGGCAAATGCGGCGCGCCCTCCGTGAAGCCTCCGAAGCCTAGAATGCTTTTGCATTCGGAACTCATAAGAAGTGCTTAAATGTCCTCGGATGTGTTTTTGTTTTTAAGGATACATGAAACAACCAAAATGAAGTATTTCGGTATACCCCTCTTGGCGGACGTTGGGTATATATTGTAAATTCTATGATAAGCAAATTAATTATTTAATATCCACTAATTATATTTTGAAATATTCGACATAATTCGCACAAATATTTCTAATCGGAATATTTTTGCCCGCCGTAAAAAATGCACCGTAGTTGGAATTCAGACAAACAACTTCTGCTCCGCTGTTTTATCTGGAGAAGTTAGGACTTTCATGATTCCGTGATACCGAAACTATGGAAAAAAGAAATCTTCTGAAGAAACGTACGTGCAAATACGCATTTCCGAAGTGAAATTTTCGTATGTTTTGCGTGAGTTACGCCATAATACTACGACAGCTCCAGAGGTGTCTTACGCACTTGTTTACGATCAAATCAGCATGACCGACAGCGTCGCTTAGCTGCTCGTCGCGACGACTAATGGACATATATTTCGTTACATGCTCTTCACGCGCGCCGCGACATCAAGCAGCAGGAAAAAAGAAAGAACTACTTGGAACGGATTGAGACTGGTTCGCCCCTCTTAAATTATTTACCAGATAAGGAGAAGTCTTTTTCCGTTTCCGCTGGTGCATTTGATGCTGGAATGGCATGCACGAACTGCGCTACGGGAGTGAGGCACGGAAACTCGAGCTGGCGCAAGTTTCCGCGTCACTCACCTTTTGACTCTACTCTGTGCGGTCACAGACGTTTATGGGCCACCTCGGCAGAAATGTAGATCCGGACCCGCGGATATCCGCATCTCATCCGCATCCGCAGCCCTGGAATCCGCATCCTATCTGAAATCCGCCAAATCTGATTCATTTTTATCCTCATCCACCAGTGAATGCAGAAATCCGGCGGATGATCCGCGGGTAATCCGCGTGTATGCTGGGCTCTGCTTGTGACCTATACCATAGCCTGCTCCAGGTTAAGAACGGCAGGACAGGCTCTCCCAAAAGGGACATTTTTTCAGCTGAGCAGACCAAATACTCCTGACGACGCGAATGGAGAGGAAGACGCTTCCAGTCGTGTTGAGTAGAAAGCAAATTGTGGGTGGGCTTGTCCCGTTCTCTTCATATGCAACAGTGTAAAGAAGCAAGCAGATTGCTGTCATGTAGGCATATATATATATACCATCATTGATATGCGGCTCCAAGGGAATCTAGAGTTTTCTGTATTTCTAGGCATGTCCAAATAGTTAATTCTGACTTCGGAGCGAAGTCGATACAAATATAGTGCTTTTGGCTTGCCCCCAATGGACGGTGTGGCTAATAAGTTCCAGGCTTTTTTCCTTTTCAACACTTCTTTCTCTTCTGTCTCCTGCCCGAATAGCACATTTAGTGCCAAAGTTGCCTATATTGGCGAAAAACGCTTTCAGTACGATGATGCTATAGCGATCTTGGTGCAACTGGTTCAGAACGATCCTTTCGAAGCTTCAAAGACATGAAGGAACCAAAATGGCGATGGCCATGCCAGCGGAGACTGAGCAGCCAGTCACCTTGAGAGGTTTTGCCGTTTGCATGTTGGCATTTGTAACTTAGTAAACTGTGGAGGCTGCGGCCCACACGCCCCAATAAGAGCATCGAAGCACGGCACGTGACAACACTCCATGGTCGGGGCCACAGGGGCAACGTTGCCATCACGGCAACAGTACCGTCCGCGACAAAATGAAGTCTTGTAGACCCTGAGATAGGGAACATTAAAAGAAAACGGACGAAGACACAATATTTTGTTGTCTTGGTCTGTTTTTTTTTATTGTTTCCCATTTTTGGGTTTACAAGATGTCGACTCATTCCCAGCTCCCCTGCACTGTACCTGCACTATATCACTGCTTGCAAAATGTAGTTCTAGGCTTCTTTTTCTTTTAGTGGTGTTTTGGTCGGACCCTTTCGACCGCAACGCTACATGACAGAAGAAAAAGTCGAAGGCATGTTACTTTTCAATGGTACTTAATACGTATTAAAACTTCCGAGAACAACATGGCTTTTGACATGTGCGCCCAGAGTATTATCTCTCATTCCCGGAAAACACAAAAAAAGACATCGTCGAGAACAACCTATCAAGGTAAGAAATTGCAGTTTTCCCCTGTTTCTCCCATAGAGTTCAATGCATTAGCTGGGGCCCTATGTTGCGCTTTTCGGGCTCCCACAACGACTAGGGAGAAGAAAGTGACGTCAACAACGAAGCAAACGCAGATTGGATGTTGATTGGTGAGAGTCGCTGATGACGAATTTCCACAGAAGAAGACAAAGAAAAAGTGAGCTTTGTTTTCTTCTGCGGAAATTCGTCGTCAGCGACTCTCGCCAATCAACATCCAATCTGCGTTTGCTGCGTTGTTGACGTCACTTCCTTCTCCCTAGTCACCGTGGGAGTCAAAAAGCACTACATAGAGCCCCTGGTGTCAAGCGATGGCTGCCGGTGGTGCCGCTCGACCCCAGCAAACGAAGACTTGATCTGCGATCCAGCCTACTACAATAGAGATCAGTTCTGTCACCTACGTCAACCACTTCGACCGCTCGGCATTCGTGGCGTGCGATGAAACAGCTTCGGTCTTGTTACAACAAAAGTGCCGTTTGAAGGTGTTACATACAAGTTATACCTAATCTGACGCGTGCGTTATCAGCTGCTCACCTCCGATTTGATTTATATTGATTCGCGAGGGAGGAAAATGTCCACAATAGCAAGCAGCATGTTTATTTACTCACCCACGCTTATGCCTGCACCGTACATGTGAGCGATCTCATCGTGTTTGCCGCAGCATCATGCTCATTTGGCTCACGAGCGTGATTTAAGACCGAAAGACACAGAGCTGTCTTCAGGTGCTGTGTTTATCATGCTCATATGTCACGAGTGTAGGTTTTAGGAAAAAACCTTAAGCTGAAAAAGTCCTGTTTTCGCCTATGCGCAGAGAGGAACTGAACCGTAAGCAGAAAATGATCTTTTCTGACAGACGGTACATACTTGAAGTTAGAGCGGGAATTATGCGAAGCATAGGGAAGCACTTACTCTTACGTTCCCAACTGCTTTCCTTCTTCTACTCTCCTCAAGGTTCGACTGGCACGGCTCATGTGGTGAAAAGCAGAACTGTACTTTGTTTCACATTTGGAGCAAAACAAATGCCACAGACGCGATGCCGAAGCCATGGGAGGCGCCAATGCAGCGCTAGCGCGCTGAAATCAACTGCCAAGGGCTCGTGCTCTGTGCCGTTTGTGCGGATGCTTTGTCTCAATCCGCATTGCGGACAGTCAAGCCCGGTTCAGACAGTTGCGTTTGACTGCGTTTGACGACAGCGTTGCGGCAGCGAGAAACCAGGACATCCTGCTGCTTATATCGCGTGCCAAGAGGATTCCTTGAATTCGATTCCAAGCTTCATACGAAGCACAGATGTGCCGGTGACTCGCTTTCGGTTCTCGCCGCAACGCAGTCAAACGCACTCAAACGCAAGTGTCTGAACCGGCCTTTAGAATCACCACGTGTGGGGGATCGGTGGCCGAGTGGGCTGAAGCGCACACCCAGCTCGACGCGCGTGGAGCGAAAGCTCGCGCTGCAGAACCCAGGGATCCTGGGTCTGGACCCCACCCTGCCCGTTTCGATCTGGATGAGCATCGTACCGGCGTGCGGTCGTGTATCACTACTGCGTGGTGCACGTTAAAGACCCCAGGCTAGCGGTTGTACTGCACTGGCTAAATTGCTCATCTACAGCGAGTGACTCGTCGCAACTTTAAATGGCTGACCAACTACACGCTGTATAAATATCCCCACAACCCAATCACCACGTGTCTCGTAGGGAACCCTGGGTAAAACCAGAGCACGCTTCCTCTAAATTCAATATCTGATTTCAATGTTTCAGAGCCATTTTGAAAATAAATAATGTAGGGATGCTCCGTTTGACGCTTCCCTAAAGCAGTCAAATGTGCTATCTGACTCAATGTTTGAAATTATTCGTTCAAAGAGTGGCGTTGTCTTTGGGTTCGTTGCGACGAGTCCCTCGAGTCGTATCAGACTCTCCGCATTCTCTCTGCTCCGCACACACGTCTTGTGCCGAGTCCGACGACGCGTAGCGGGCGTCGGTCGCAGAGTGAACTTTCATTTGCGTCTTTAGCGTGGTCGCCTAGCTTCCCAAGATGCCTGCCATGTTTCGACCTTTGTCTACGGTTCTTCGTCCCCTGTGCGAGAAAACAGTCTGCTCAAGAAATAGAGATGCACGTACCCCACGACAAAGGGGTATGCATGCGGCGTTTATTTTTGTTTTATCCAAAAGAGAGCAACATGAAGTATTTCAATTTTTCACTTTATATACACTGTACCTAGATGGCGCCACTGTTACACCATTGCGCCCGTGTTTTCAGGGTTGCGTCCCCGCGTGCTTCAACCCCACGTTGTTGACCGTTGAATAAAGTTTACGCTTCAGCCACCGACCGCATCGGACGTCCTCCTTCCTTCGGGGCTCCCGCGCCCCCGGCCCGGCCGGTCACCAACCACTTCAGCATCTAAGGACCTCGTCTCTTCCGCAGGCCCACGCAGGCACTGCTCTTCTTTATTTTCTTGGGTGATCGCATTTCCATTTACAACATTTTGGCGACGAGCATATACTACACAACACATTTATTCGACGAGGACTGCATAAGACACCGCTCCAACCTTTTACAACTAGCTTGCACAAAAAACACGTTGCTCAGACGCCACGGTTGTCTTCAACATGACGACCAGTGGACGGGATACATAAAAGCTCATCCCCAAAATGAGGCCAGTTATCCATACGGGAAAAGTTCACTTAGAAAAAAGGGCAGGAAGGACATTGTTCACCAAGGCAGGGAGGAGGTCTTTTAGTTTCGTGTTGGTAGAGGGGGTAAGCTCGACGAAGTCTTCGCTTTCTGTATTTTAAAATTGTGAAAGTGAAAAAGAGCAATATGAAAGAAAAACCATCCTTTGTCTATTTCCTGGTACTGGAATATGGACGTTCAATTTTGTTCTGCCAGTTCCCGGTTTGGGTTGCCTCAACCTGTCGAGAAAGGCACCTGCTAAAACTCATTAATGCTAGAACCACACATGCATACACACTGTAGGGTAAATACGGTCAAAAGTCGAGCTAAAATAAATTGCTGTTATCAATTTATGAACGCTAAATACGAGCACCTCCAAAATACTGCGCTAATGGAAAATCGCGATCCATTCAACACCCACCACCAGCTTCTCATCAAGCATTCAGTGGGTTTGCACTTTGTCAAGCGATCTTGTGCCCCGACGTCATGTTCATACTTGTCATACTCAAGGAGGCTACTTGTTCGTACTGCCACTTCTTTTGCCGTGTTTTTCTAATGAGCTTTCAGCTATCCCAGCGGACAATTTCTGCCGGCTATGTCATACTGCGCTAATGGAAAATCGCGATCCATTCAACACCCACCACCAGCTTCTCATCAAGCATTCAGTGGGTTTGCACTTTGTCAAGCGATCTTGTGCCCCGACGTCATGTTCATACTTGTCATACTCAAGGAGGCTACTTGTTCGTACTGCCACTTCTTTTGCCGTGTTTTTCTAATGAGCTTTCAGCTATCCCAGCGGACAATTTCTGCCGGCTATGTCATGTTCTAGTGGCCTTAGTTTGTAGGCGCTTCATAGCGAACGCGCACAGAGATTATTGACTCACTGCCAGCCCAAGCGCGTCGTGCTGCTGAAGGTGCTATTCTCTGGCGGCCATAGTTTAACCTGCTCGTTTTCAGCGCGAGCTTACGACTAGCTTCGACAGCGCTTCTGCAACATGCATTGCACACCACTAAGATTGTTCATCTCAGGAGACAAGTGGGGGCTCGTTCTGAGCCTGTGTTCATCGTGGCGAACTTGCTTTTCGGCCGGCTGCTTTATGAATGTGTACTACAAATGTCTGATATCTACGAAGCAAAGCAGTAAAACAGCCGTAGCATCTTACTTGACTGATCGGAACCGCTCCTGCAACTAGGGCAGTCGTACCTTTTGCGGGACCGAAGCAACCGCAGGATACTCATGTCGAGTCTCTTAAATTGTTCACAGCTAGTGGCGAGCACTTTAATATCTTTAGACTCGAATAAGTCGAGTTTCGGTGAACTAAAGGCAAGGTCATACGAATGCTTGTGTGCAACCACTGGAATGACTTCCTTGTTTACTCTCAGATTTAAGTTGCATCCCTGAGACAGCGACTGTCTGTAGATCCGCCTAAGTGATCGTGATTTCTGACTTTTTTCTTTCGCTTTTCGAACCATTCGCCACAAAGCGCGCATTGAGAGGCCGACGCGTGAGCCTCTTCGTCCACGCTCGCCATTGGCATTTCCTCACTTCGAATCCATTCGCCAGTGAGCTTTGACAATTGATTAAGAATGGAAATAAACTTTTCCTCGCAGCCCTCGCCCCGGTACAAAAACTGCTCGACGATGCGCGAGTCCTTGGATCCGATGACGAGTATGCAAAACGAACTGGGAACCTGCTTCTCGTAAGCCTCACCCATGTTTTCCACTTTCAGAATGGTTTCGAAATCGTAGACGCAAAAGTAGGAAAAAGCATACATTGTGTGTGGGCTCCGGAAATACAACGCGCCTCCCTTTGCTGGGCACACTGTTTGAACTGCCTTCTTTTCTTTACACATAGATAAATGATTGTCCAGCGCAGTGCGAAAGTGAAAGCCCATCATGCACCTTTTACAGCGAAAACGGCGACTTTCCCTGTTCGCGAAGGTCCTGCAAAGTTGGTGATTAGAACAAAGCAATCGGCTAATAGGAGCAAATCCACGTGCCTTTCCAAATCACTATCGTTGACTTTGAGCGAGTAGACGAACCTTTGTTCTCGATCGTAACCGTACACGTTGACTTAAACGGCGGTTTTTCTTTCCAAAGCCTGCACGTCTTGCGGGAACGTCACTGGATAACTGGTGGGGAACCAAAACTTGGTCAAATGGTCTCTGTAGCAAGAAGCTCTCGATCGATTAGAGGGCGCGGAATGGAGACTGGCGAGCACAGAAAGCACAAAGCACATGTTTCTTTTCCAGTCCTTCAGTTGCTCGTTCACATTCACTGGGCACTTTCTGCTTGGGAGTTCCGACGGCGTATGGTTTTCCTTTTTCATAGCCCTATTCACGTTCTCGGGCGAACGGAGCAGGCAGAAAACACATGAAAACTTACCTTCAGACCTTTCCCGAATCTTTTGGCACAGTCCTAGTCGCGGTGTTTTGACGAGAAGGCAGGTTTTTGCCCTGGTCTCTTTCATAACAACGCAGAAATGCACGTCACGCATGGTGACTTCTGCCCACAGCCCCAGACCGGAAGTGCGCACGACACGCCACCACCGCGCCGTGATGTAACAGAGCTGAATCCGTGTATATATAAAAAGAAACAAAAACGAGACTGAAAAAATAAAAGCAAGCAGAGCGACAAACAGCGTATTTAATTTGCATACGAAAAAGAAAAATACTATCACATTACGAGTTGTCGAGACATTTCCAAACCTGTCTGGACTTCTTTCTGCTAGACGCTCTCGTATTGCGCGGTCAGCTCGGATCTTGGAAAACATCCGCTTATTTTTATTGCATAACCTTCGTTGGATAAACATTGTGAATCGGTAATACTTACACGTTCGGGCGACGCTATAGACCGCACTGGTGCTACGCGTCTGAAAATTAACATTTGCCATAAAGCGAAAGTCGCGGATCTCCTGCCGCCGGAACGTGCTTCTATCTCGCGAGTACTTAGAAACACGTCTGAGATATCTTCTTTTCATTGTCTACACGCGCAGTTCAGGTCACCACCATGTCTCCGGACCTGGACACATTTCGTTTCCAAACACCGGCGTCAATCACGATGATTGGATCCTCTAAATGGGGTAAAAGAACTTATATTAGCAAATTCTTCCAATTTAGAAGAGAAAATGTTCGACAAAGAATTTCGCGTCGTCTACTGCGTTTTTGTCTTTCCCCAGAGCTCGGTTTTAAACGATGAGCGGGGTCATTTTCACCAAGGAGATCCTACAAAATTTAAACCCCGAAAAAAAATCGCTGATTGTATTCGACAACTTTCTCGCAAATCGAACGAAGCTCAAAGACATTGGTGAATATTTTATAGCAGCTGCTCATCACCATAATGCTTTTGTCATTTTCATCACGCAGAACGTGTTCATTTAAGATTCGTACTTTGGAATAATCAGCCTAAATTCTTCGGCCTTAAATATATTCCGTTCAGTTAGGATTGCCCATCAACTTCGAGTGCTATCCCGACAACTCTTTGGGGGTAGTAGGGGGCACGTTCTACCGCGTATACATTCGGACGGGCGTAAAACCCGTTCAGTTACGTTCGGAGAGACCAATCGCAAACTTGAGAGCGAAAAATCTTGCCGGACGAGGGTCCGGAAGTCGTGTACGACACGTCCGTCTGACGATCCTAATGAACCGCATCACCAAAAAGGCAAGATTCTTGCACCATGAGTCGGAAGCCAAATCGTCTAGGCATAGAGAATCACTACTACGTCACGCCGAGGAGGAGCATCTGAAAATAATTAGGGAAATTTGTTTAAACCTGTGCGCCGCTAACCTTCCTCTCTCCGCAGCTATAAAAAAGAAGGTGAAGAGATTTGAGCCCGTCATAGGTCACTAGCTAAATCGAAAATACACACACAATAACATAAATAAAAATAATTTAAAAAACAATTTTGTGCCTAAAAGCAGTTCTTTGGTTTACAGTGCGGTACACTAAACATACATCGGGTAAAACCTAAAAATACAGGGAACAACAAAGTTAAATCAATAAAAGTCCTGCAACATTATCAAAATGCAAAAATTGTATTATTGATTAGTTCGCAGACATCCAGTCACGCAGATTTAAAATAAACTCATGAGTTGATGAAAAGGTGTCGAGTTTAAATTTTTGTGAATCATAAGCAATTGGTATCCTTCATAATGGGATCACAGCGGACAAGCAAGATGGATAAAAAGTTGAAATGTTTCGGCTCGGGTGAGAAGGAACATGAAACTCAACAGTTTGTAAAAAAGCTGCCGAATTTACCCTGCCATCAACAACTTTGTGAAGGAATAGAAAATCTTTCTACTGCCTTCTCACGGCCAATGTATGCAGCGAAAATTTACGAAGCCATGTTTCATAATGATAAAAATATCTCCTTCCAATGTAGCCGTCATATAAAATTATTACCATTCGTTTTTGCACATTTTCAATAGTTATCTCTTGTGACAGACTGAATGAATTCCATATGACTCAGGCAAATTCCAGTCGCGATTGAACTAGAGCCTTAAATAAGAGTAGCAAGCAACAGGCAGCTGAAAATTGACGAGAAATTCTTGAAATCCTTCCTAAAGTCCTTAACGCTGCATTTACTGTAGTGAAGACATGATTGTTGAAAGAAAGTGAGCTGTCAATATACACTCTGAGGTCCCTGATAAAGGAGACTGGAGGAACTAATACGCCATCCAGGTAATATGCAAAACAAATAGCATCACGCTTCCTGGATAACACCATTGATTTGAATTTCAAGGGGTTAAGTAACAAGCTGTTTTCTAAACACCCTCTCGAAACTCGATGTAAACCAGTTTGGAGAAGAGAGCAGTCGGATAATGACTTCACACTTAAAGATAACTTAACATCGTCGGCAAACAGAAGGATGTTAGCATTGCTAACACAAGAAGCAATATCATTTACATACAACAGGAACAAAATCGGGCCGAGAATTTAGCCCTGCGGTACGCCAGACGTTGAAATAAACTGTTCAGAAAATATGTCATTGACACGAACAAAATTGCGATAATCACATAAGTAGCTATGAAAACATCTACACAAATGCGGGCTGAAACCATGTGAGGCTAGCTTGAGCAACAATAAATCCTGCCTAACGCAGTCAAATGCTTTAGACATGTCTAGGTAGATGGCGTCAACTTGACCTCTACTAGTAGCTATTGGTGCGGTGTAACTTAAAAACTAACACAAATTGGACTTTACAGACCTACCTCATAAAAAAAAGCCTGTTGTTCATCAGATATCACAGTGTTCAGGTAGCAATAAACACGCTTATGAAGTACTTTCTCGAAAACTTTTGCAAATCCACATAATAATGATACGCGGACGATAATTACTAGCTAAACAAGAATCACCTCCTTTTAATACAGGGACAACAACCGCAAACTTCCAGAGCTCAGGGAAAAGTCATTGCTTAAGTGATCAGTTGAAAATATGACACAAAACAGGGGCAAATATAGCACAGCAACCTTTGATAATAAAAGTGGGTATGCCATCAATACCCGTAGAAAATTTCGGTTTCATTTGATATATTGCTTCGATTATATCTTCAATGTCGACAGTAAAAGAAAACAAAAAGTGATCACGTTCTACACCCAAGGTATTAATATTACTCAATTGCTGAAGCAAGTAGCAAGAACTAACAAAGTCAGCAAAACGATTTGCTGCTTCAGTTGGTAAAGATTTGTAACCAGCACCATCACCAAGGCAAACATTCAAATCCTTCTCCCGAAGGTGTTGTTTCGCGTATCACCAAATTTCTTTGGGATTTCTGACAAACGACTTTCAAGTCCATTAAGGTTCATAGGCTTGTCCTGTTTTTACACCTGTTTAACCAGGCATCGATAAATACTGAATTTCTGATACCAAATCTCTAGTCCTGTCTTTTTATATAATCGATGATAGTGGAGCTTTTTCCCTGAGGAAATCTTTAAATCTCTAGAAACCCAGCTAGGATAGTGGGAGGGCACGTCAGCCGTTTCGGAACAGAGACATTAACTGCGTTTTTAACAATGGAACTTAATATTTCAGTAGCTGAGTCGACTATTTTATCAGTTAAGACTTCCGACCAGTTGTACTGTTCAAGGAATCTGTATAAACCAAGATGATCTATCTGTATAAACCAAGATCATCTACCCGGAAATAACAAAAAGCGACTGAACTTCCTTTCCAACGTGGCGGGCCAGATAAGAAACATTTTGTTATAAACGGTTGATGGTAGACATCAACTGGCACAAGTGGGTTATCAGCCGGCATTGTTCACTCAAGCGGGGAGTTAGATAAGCTCAAGTCAAGAACATTACCACATGCATTCGCTATATCATTACACTGGGAAAAATTGAAAAAGTTTGCAAATGATAATAGACACGACGCTTTCCTCGAAGTCACGCTTGTTGTACAGGAAAGATACCAGTTGCCTAGTTAATTCCGGGTGAATTTAAATCTCCATAAACCTGACCGCGAAACTTAGAAAAGTTTCTGATGTTTGGAGGCCTTCTAAATTTGCTATGAACTTTGCCTCATCAAAAAGTGGAGGGAAATAATAATTTAACTTTTTTTAACTTAATTTAACTTAATTGACTAATTTAAGTTAAAACTATCTTTCTTAAGTATTTCAACCCAGGTGCATTCTGAATGGGACTCTAAGTCCTTCCGTCGGTGAGACTGAACTACGGATTTAACCGGAACAAGAACCCCACCCCCTAGTTTCCTTCCCGTGGTATAATAATCTCTGTCTTGCCGATACACAACATAATTAGACGGGAAAGGGCTGAGACTGGAAATGCCAGCACAAAGCCAAGTTTCGGTCAAACAGATCATATCAGAAGAACTCGGCAGTGTATTCGACATAAACTCATCCGACTTAGTACGTAAGCCCTGGGTATTTTGAGAGTAAACCTAAGAACATAACATAAACATAAGAAAGACGTTGGTATTGAAGGGAAGTTTCGTACTCCTGATTCTTTCTGCTCTGTTAGGCCTCATATCAACGATCGGGAAGAGCGCCATTGCAAAGGCTATCCGGAGTCTGAGAAGCATGAAAAATATTATCTCATACCTTACAGGGAGAACATTCCCGAGATTGTAAAAGAAGACGAAGAACCGAACGACATCAAGCTAAAGAAAAGTATTCAAACGCTGCACAAAATGTTACGTCGGTACATTTCGAATGATAGCAGCGCACACATCGTCGAGGTTAAAGCGACACCCATTACGGAAGAACGGGCAACGCAGACCAGCGAGGAACAGCGTGGGGGTGATAACGACCTTCCCGTCGTCGTCAATTACTTGAGCAAAACCAACAGACAAAAGGGTCGATCGTTTCTGAGTCTACTGGAACCGGTGCTCGCCTAAGATCCGCAAACCTTGTACACTTTGATCAATGTAAACCTCTTCAAAGATCCAATATTGTGGACTTGGTTTCTTAGTTTCACGTTCAAATAAATTACCAGTTTTGGCTCATTTCGGTTGCGTCACGAGGTCATTGGTCAAACGAAACCGGCCAGTGACCACCGTCAATCACGATCGAATTAAAAGAAGAACCCTCAAAGCGCGGGCGGCCATTGGTCGAGGTACGTCTTCTTCTGTCACTTCACCGCAGCGCCTTCGTAATGTTTCCCCCGGAGCAGCGGAGTGGATCACCGACCCCATCGTTTATCACGTCATCGACGATCGTACCTACTCATGATGATCCCGTTTCTACCGCACCTTGTACATCACAGCGTCTGGTTGAGAAAGCATGGAAGAAATTCTAGACAAGGATTACTTTAACGACGAGAAAATTCTCTCCGCTTTTCACCCATGACACTGTACGAAAGTTAAGACGCTCGTTACTCAAGGCGATTTCGTTAATTGCCTACACTTCCGAGAGAACGCTGGTGGTTCACGGAGAAACAATCGAGGGATCCAGCATTGTAGACCTACTGCGCTCCGAGCTGCACAACAAGCAGCCTCCCTGGATGAGAGGCGCTGTTTCCTCTCTCATCAATTTGTCATCTGAACCTCACAGCGTTTCGCACTCGCAACTAGCGACCAAAACAGCGGTCCGCTAAGAAAGCATGTCGTCGTAACAAAAACGAAAAGGGTAGAAAAGTGGTCCACTACAAAGCAAGTCATCTTGCCTCTTTTGGTAGAATCAACAGGCTCGCACGACATACGGCGAGAAGAACGGCGGAAAACTTTTTAGGAGGATCGGACGCAAATACATTGTTCAGGGAAACCAAGCGTTCTCGCGTCTACCGCAAAACGCTATTCTTGGTACTTCGAGACGTCTATCAAGCGGACCTGGTGGAAATTAAAAAAAATTGCGCAATACAATAATGAAAACGATACATTTTGTTTGTGATTGATAAGCTCTCACGATTTGTCACTGTCGTCCCCATAGCTCGAAAGGCAGGAGAGGAAGTTGTGAGGTCGTTGAAAATTGACTTTTGCAAAATGAATAAAAGCAAGCTTCTATGTACGGATCATGGTCGTGAATTGTAAGGGAGATTAGTTACGTCGTTTCTGGAGAAGCAATCGGCGCCTTCCAAGGTGAGTACAGCTAGAACCACTCTGACCCTCTGTTGTGCCAAGTACGCAGGCGTCAGCTGCATAGGTACTCACAAATGTGAAATTTTCTGCACAGGTCATTTTCCCTTGTCCTGCCCTCTTGGTTGAATGAAAAAATAAATGCCCAGATAGCCTGTTCTCCGTGCGTGTGTTCAGTACAATAGGGCAAGAAAAGCACGTTCTAAAGCTGCGCATTCGGCCCGCCACGACGACGTGGAGAACTCGAAGTGTACTAGCGTCGTAAAGCCAAAAGCGCGTACTTTCAAAAGAAACACCGAAAGACTCCGGCTATAGTTGTTGAGATGGAGGTATGTGAATGCGAAGCGTCGTAGCTCGGAGGCACGCGATCACAGTTCAGGTGCTTTCGCGAGTAGGAAATCGTTCGTGCAACATATAGACGTGCCGCATATGCAAATACTGCATTTCATATAGGCGTGCCGCGCATACAGATCACAGAGCGTTCGCTCGCGTCGTTAAACCCCACGGAGGCTACGTCAATCGCGAAAGTCGGAAAGCGTTTGATAACAGCTCAGACGAGCAGTGGCGATCAAGCACTCGGCTAAACGCAAACTAGCTAGCGGCACCGCGCTGTGCTGCGCCAGTGCCGTAACACGACAAAAACACTGGCGTCATCGGTGTGTGCGATGGCATGAAGTGGCGAGGAAAAGTATATCTGTAAACCGTAAATAACTTCGGCACTCCCCACTGGCGTACACGCGCTAAGCATATGCCAGCAAGTAGATATGTGTTCTACCTAGTTCGCTGGTTGGCGTATTGGGAGTCACGGGCGTGTTATCTACTGTGAAATCGTCGATTTCACTTCTATATTTTGCAGTTTTCTGCAATACACACCGCGCTGTACCTTCGACTGCTTTGACTTCGGAGGCGTCTGCGGGGAAGGCGTGCGGGCCAGAGCGGCTTGCGGAGTGTCCTCTCCTCTCAGGAGTGGGGCGCTTCCGGGGGCGGCGGCCCGCACAAGCTGTGAACAGCCGAGGCGGATACCACGTGACTCTAAGGACCAATCGCGCGGCTCTCTCTCCTCCCTTTCCTTCTCTCTCTCTCTCTCTCTCTCTCTCTCTCTCTCTCTCTCTTTTTCTCATGGCTCTGTGCCTTTGGTGAAAACCTTATAGCTACCCTGAGGCACAGATTGCAGACGGTATTTCAACAATTTATTATGTCACTGAAGTAATCCCCTGGTTAAGTAATAGCATAAAGCACTGTAGAGGCTGCGACTAGTTGACTTGAGATAGTGCGCCCCTGGTAACAGGAGGGTATATAAACAACACGCGGTTACGTTGACGACAACTGCTACGACATGGAGGACCAAGACACTACCGGAAACCCTGTAAGTAGGCCTAATAATTAGGCCTACACTTTTTGTTCACCGAAAGTAGGCATGTTTCACATTTTTGTATAATCAACGCGAGGCGGGCGAATGCGCTGCATACTTTTTTGGCAATTGGCCCGGGTCAAATAGTTTTTGGCAGTTTTTGAATCGTGTCTTATATCGTTGGAAAGGGTTCTTCCAGACGAGTCCAAAGGTTCTAATCTTGTTAGTCTAGGATCCATAGAGGCCTAGAAATTTTGGTCTGAAATTATTTTATGCAGGTTGAAATTGGTGTTTTCTGGCTCGAAAAATATTAAACTTGCGACTTTGTACAAATATATACATTTAAACTTAATCTTTGGAGGGTAATTTTGAGTAAATAATGCAAAAACTATTAGGTAGGGAAAAGAGCAAACATAAACAATTAACGCAAAACAATAACAATAGTACAGAAACAATCCAAATAAATTTGAGAAAATCAAGAACAGGAACTGCATAATTAGAATAAATAACAAATGAAATTAAGCCCTTATTTATCTTCATACAACAGCCTCATGTTGTAGAAAATAAAATTGTAGGTGTACCTTTACGATATAAAATCATACCATCTCAAGCTAATCACAAATGGGCAATAATTTGTACAGATAATACCGTATTTGACGGACTATAGTGCGCGGATTATACATGTTTAAAAGTTGAAATTTCAGGCTCCGCGGACTATCTACGCGTGTGGACTATACAGGAATTTTGTTTTTCAATATCGTTGATTATGACGAGACGCGACGGATTTTGTGAATAAAAGAGTATGCTATAGTAGATTTATGTATATTATCGGCCTGTTTGTGAGCTAAGAAAGCAGACATATGTCAAGGTGTGCCACGTATTAGAGGATTTCCGTGTCGACTAAGCCCCAGGTGCGGACTATGCACTGGGTGCGGACTGTGCACCGGGTGCGGGCTATCTAAGCAAAAACTTTTATTTTCGACCCCATATTTGCCCCTGCGGACTAAACACCGGGTGCGGACTATAGTCCGGAAAATACGGTAGTTACTCTCTTTTTCCTCTATTACAACAAACAGAAATAGTAACTATTCAATTTAAATATAGAAATCAAACTTAGACAAATTAGACAACTTTCTTCGTTCTTTAACAAATAAAAACACAATATTCGGTGGGATTTTAATGGTCACAGGCAATAAAGAAGTCTTAGGTGAATTTTTAACAACACATAACCTTTTCACCGTTATTAATAAACATTCTCCACCAACAAGTAACGGTAAAAGTTTGATAGATTCAACGATTGTTATAATTGATATCCTAAATAAAATATCACACTGGGGAATATTAGATAAAGGGTCTTTAACCGATCATCAATATGTTCCATTTGGCCTAATGTAATTAAAAACTCAACCACAAAGAAAATTAACAATAAATTGTTTAACAAAACGTTATGATCTTATAAAAAATGACTTCTGGTGAAAATGTAAATATTTTGTAATTTAACAGGGGATATTATAGAGAATAAATTGGATTAATTATATCATCAATTTCTCAAATGAATAAAAAAATGAAAGACGTTTACAATTCTTCGTAATGCCGAATGAGAGCGCAGCTCTTGGGGAGGAGAAGGGAGGGCACGGAGGGGAGGGTATGCCCGTGTGACGTCACGAGGGTGACGCCACACGTGACGTTCCCCTGGTGACCCTTGTGACGCCCCTTGTGACCCTCGTGACCTCACCCTCGTTACCCTTGTGACGTCACTTGTGACCCTCGTGGCCCTCGTGACGTCAATATGGGAAACGCCCCACAATGCATCGCGCGGTTACGCCAACGGCAACGGCGACGCCGCTCAACCCGTAAACGGGCGCCTAAGAGCTGCGCTCTAAAAGCTGTGAAAGAAATGGTAGATATAGTGAGAATAATACACCATGGTAGAACTCAGAACTAAAAGAAATCAGAATGAAAGGCGCGTTACGCAGAATATATCAAAGATGTAACAATACAGAACTATAACCACTATATAAAAGAAAATATTACGATTTCAAAGAAACATTTAAAGAGAGCATAAACTTAGCTAAAATAAACTCATGGAGGAACTTTTTTTATGAAAATACGAAAATATCACTATTTAGCGTTCCTTATAAAATCGAATTTAAAAAAGTTAAGACATCTCTTTTAAGACCTCCTATAACCAAAAGATATCGAACCAGCACCACATCCTCCTAGAATCAATAGATTATATACTAGATAACCTTTTTAAAAAAAAGATGACA
The DNA here is from genome assembly GCA_037355805.1 of Ixodes ricinus. NCBI lineage: Eukaryota > Metazoa > Arthropoda > Arachnida > Ixodida > Ixodidae > Ixodes > Ixodes ricinus. The sequence continues at coordinate 64,989 of JAZHYW010011935.1, forward strand.
TATCCACAGGCTTTGATATTTTAATTAACATAGAAAATAAAATATTTGAACTCCCAGTAAATGCCGACGACTATCTATTCAATTACTAGGAAATAACATCATCAATCATTAATGTGTAGAAACAGCCCCAGAGGTGGATGGAATAACCTGTCCTATAATAAAACAAATTATAAACTTATCATCCACATTTATACATAAATATATTTAACTCGTGTTTACAATCAGACTATTTTCCAAAAGTATGGAAAGTCGGCAAAGTAATTCCTTTACATGAACCAGAACGTCCAAATAATCTTACAACCTCATATAAACCAATCTGTTTAAATTTCCTACTTGGTAAGGTCTTAGAGCGATTACTGTATAATAGACTATATTTTGCTTAACAAATCAAATTTAGTACACCTAAATAAATATGGGTTTTCCGATAAGATATCTTCCACAAAAGCACTATATAACTTCACTCAATATATCCGTAGAATCAAACTATAACAAAAAGTTTGAACAATATTCTAATTGGATTTACAAGGAGAATTTCAATCGGTATGATACTCTTTAATTCTAGATTTCTTAAAGAAACAGAACTGTCCACCAAATTGATACTCTCTACCCCACTCGTTCTTTATAATAGAACTATACACTATAATTTGGAGCCTAGTACAATACAAAGGAAAGTAACTTTGGGATGCCCACAGGGATCTTCACTAAGTCTATTTTTATGGAATATTGTAATATATGACTTATTAAATGCTAACCTAGCTTCCAATAAATACACATGTATAGTCATTTGCCGAAGATGTGGTGCTTGTAGTAGACGGATCGCCGGGAAATTGAAACGCGCTCCGAAATTATTGTAAACCACATAACACGATGGGCAAAAGAAAGTTAACATTTAATTACTCGAAACGTTGCTGATTATAAATAGCTCCAGGAAACAAATACAAAAAGAAACTACCACAAATCAAGTTTGACAACACTAAGTTAAAATACAAACAGGAATTGAAAATTTTGGGAATCATTTTTGACCCCGACTTATCATTTCTTCCGCACGTAACATATATAACAATAAAGTACTTAAAGACATATTTAATTTAGATCGTTTTTCGCTTGCGCAATCGCGGCTGAGCGGAAATCAAATTAGGAAAATTTATTTGCATTTTATCAGAGCAAATATAGTATACGGTGCATCTGTATGGTGGAAAAAAAGAACATGACAGTCGTGTAAAAAGAAAAATTATTTGTGTTCAACGAATTCCATTATTAAAAATATTCTAAGCTTATCGGACTACGTCTGATGATAGTCTCCCGGTTCTGTGATACCAGAACAATAACGATAATTTTTGATTTAGAACTATTTGTTTAATGTATTTCAAGAAAGGAAAGCCAGTAAATTTGAAGGATGGTTATTACAACCTTAAAATATTCAATACTCCATGAACTAATGGAGCGTGCCCCCCAGCCTTAGATACTCAGTAGAATATAGAATATACGATCACACTAACTGCATATATAGATAATTCAGTGTGCCTAAATTCAGTGAGGGGCAGCATTTGTTACTATAAAATTTAATGGACGTATAATGGAAATAGGAAATATAGCTTAAATAAACATAACACAATTTTCGATGCAGAGGCAATAAGCAATCCTGCAAAGCAATAGAATATTGTATTAAATATACAAACAACACGACACTGTAACATTTTACCGATAGTTTATCAGTACTACAAGTAATAAGTCAATCTAAACGAAATAATCAATACAAATAAAAATCAAATTAGAGTATTAAATACACAATGCAATACTCAAACTGTATTTCGTTAAAGGTCATTCATATAATATAGGCAATGATTTAGCAGACCTTTGTGCGTCATCTGCTAGATACCATGACATATTTTAGACCTTAAACAATGAAAACCATACGTAAAAAGTTAATTAACTTTAAAAGCAAATGGTTATATGGAATGCTCAGTGGCATAGAGAGGGAACAGAGAGCACAATTTTTCAATGGATTCCTTCGATTCATAGTATATCACTCATTTTCTTTCATCTACGCGTATGTATTTTTAATGCAATTATTAAGAAATTATGGTAGGTTTGCATTTCATTTCTTTAAATTTCATATCAAGAACCACAACACATGTTTCTGTGGTATGCAAAGCAATGACATAGAGCATTACATTTTAACCAGACTTGGGAAGTAATCCGTTACAAGGAACGGATTACTTGTAATCTGTTAGTGTAATCCGTTACTTTTTCAAGTAATTTTGTAATTGCCACGTTCCTTTTTTTCCGGAAGTAATTTTTAATTTAATTTCGTTAGAAAATATTGGTAATGGATTACTTTAATTACTCGTATACTCTTTAAAAATATGAGCAGAAAACAGTAACTGGAGCAATACGAGCAGAACCTTCAGCAGCATAAATAGAGCAAGTTCAACAAAATAGGAAACATCAGGCAGGGGAGAATAGCCGAAAAGAAAACACGATTTTTTGTATGGCCGGTCATTAGAACCGCTGGAAAAATGGGCAAGCCATGTACAAATATACGAAAGACAAAGATCAAGAAAGACAACGCCGAGTAGGCTCTCCGTCGCCTTCCATCGTGTTTTTCTTCCCCTCAAACAAAAAAAAAGGTTTTCGATTTTTTTTGTCGTTTACGCCGTATGATTCTTTCCAACTTCTTCGACGTCTCCCGCCACCTGCACCGACATTAAATGCGGGTCCGTCATCCCCTCGATTCGCGGGTTCACAACTCGCGTAAAAGACGATGTATCCTCGCGCGAGGGGGTCGAATTCTCTTTGTTATTTTATGTGTACTACTGTGTTCTAGCACGCTCTTGAGGCACGGCTGAAAAGCGCCAGGCGCAAAGCAAAGAGCATCATCTTCGAGGGTACGGACGTTACTTCTTTTGGTTTACTTGTCTGGGCATGGTGGTCGAGTCCACTCCTCACTTTACAGGGGGGGGGGGTTATGCCATCTGAGGAGTGCTGACAGAGAGAGAGAGAGGGAACGCGTAAAAGTGGTGTGATCTTCTATTGTTTTGTGAGACCGATGGCCACCGCTTCTCTCGCTCTCTATGTACCCCACTGCAGCGTAACGAGTAAAGTAATCCGTTACTTTTCAGTGAGAGCAATATGTAACGGTAATTCATTACATTTGAGGCTCTGTAATTTGTAATTGTAATCCATTGCATTTTTCAAGTAACGAGCACAAGTCTGATTTCAACGTGCCCGAATCTAAGAAAACAAGCTAATTCATTGAATATTACAAACCTGAATACAGCACACAAACAAAAATTAATTCACTCAATCTCGAAGGTGTAAATACTGGTGGAAATGATAGCAACAATAAATAATATTATAGATAACTAAAGAAAAAACACTTGGAGAGAGGTGTTTCGAATATATAAAATAAAAAGAAAGGACAAATGTAACCTTTAAACATAACCCCATTATTCTTTAACAATTATAAAGCATCATATTTTCACAAAAATAATGCAAAAAGAACCACTACGAACAGAAGAAAACGATAACGAAAACTTGAAAAAACCAAGCTTGCTTTGGATTGGTTAAAGACAAAGGCCCAAAAAGGACATACTGGTGAGATCAAAGGCATGATCTAGAGGAAAACTTTGTAATATGGGAGGAGACGGAAACATCCAAGCTCCTCTTCTTCTGTAAACCAACATACCATATTGCATGCAAGAACGAAAGAAAGGTTCCAGTGTTTACCAACTCCAGGAGGGCGAACTAGTTCCGCACCCTCGAGCATCCAGTAAGTTCTAAAATATGCACTCCCAAGGAAGACCCTTTTAATATCAGGGGCTACAGACCAATTCCTAACCCTGGCTTCCTATTGAAGATAAAATAGATTTCAAAGATTGCATGCATTTTTTCTTCTTCTAAAAAGCGGAGGGGAAGTTTGAGGCTACGGAACTAGTCCGCGCCTCCTTACCTAAGTATTAAGGGATCCTTAATACTTAGGTAAGTAGGCGCGGACTAGCTCCGTAGCCTCAAACTTCCCCTCCGCTTTTTAGAAGAAGAAAAAGTGTATCAATGCTATCGTTTTATGAAGATGGGGAAAGATATATTTATTAAACTAATAAATAATTTTACAATCACTCTTTCTAAGCAAGATATAAACAAAAATATAAAGGGATACACATAAGAGATTGAACGAACTAGTATAAATATTACCTTAGTGAGTAAAATAAATAAACAAACAAGGAAACGAACAGAAGAGAGAGAGAAAGGTGGAAAGATTGAGTGAAGAAATAGGTTATTATGACAATAGATATTGATTCTTGAAGAAAAAAAAAGGAGAAAAGCACGAGCCGAAAGTACCATGCGTGGTTCGGGGCGGAGACCTGAAGAGGACTTCGTTTTGATAAACAAACATTGATACTTTAATAAACCCAATAATACATATTTGTCTTCTTTGAAATTAGTTTGAAAAAAATAACGCAAGCAAAAGGAACCAGTGAAGAAATTTCGTCGTCGTCTTGACTAAAGCACAAAACCAAGAGGCACAAAACTAAATGGACAATATTTTAAACTACGACATTATTACCTTCAATTTACAATCGATAAAAGCCCACAGACTAAACACAAGCCTGTACTTGATTTAGTAGTTTCGCTGCCTCCCCGTTTTTATTTGATTGGCTTTTAAATCAAAATTTTCTTTTTGGTCATATTAACCCATATTTATTTATTCTTAATTGGTTTGAGCCTGGTATATTGTTTGGTGGTGTAGGTAGAGAGACAATTTTTATTTATTCATTTCAGCTCTCACTCAGAAAATGTAAATGAAGATGGCTCCATGGGATAGTATACAGTTCGTACGCTCGAATTTAAAGTGAAACAGATTGTGGTAGAAATTATTGAGAGTCAATATTTGCAATTATAAATTTCAGAATTTTCACTTCGCGTCATCTCCCTCCCGAAACTTGGTGGCTCCTCCGACCGCAGAAGCACTCGAAGAACCTCGACCAACCGTGACGCTCCTCCCGGAGGTCTACGTGAAGGCCAATGACATTCAGCGAACGCTGAACATCAGGACGCTCGAACGCCTGGGGACATCCTTCAAGAGCAGGCCCAACACGGGCCAGCAGTTCATGGACATAGGATGCGGTACCGGCGACTTCACTCGCCAAGACCTCCTGCCACGCTGCCAGCCTTGCAGGAGGATCGTGGCAACGGACATCAGCGAAAGCATGGTGCGCTTCGCGAGAGAAAACTTTGCCCATCCGCAGATTGAGTACCAGGTGCATGACATCTCGAAAGACGTGTCCGGACTTGTCAGGAAGTACGGCCAGTTCAACCGCGTCTACTCTTTCTTTGTTTTACACTGGGTGGAGGACCACGTGACCGCTTTCAGAAACATATCCGACTTGATGACTTCCGGAGGAGACTGCCTGCTTATCTTTGTGGCTCGTTCGACGTACTTCGAGCTGTGGAGGAGAATCTCCCTGATGGACCGATGGAAAGCGTATAAAGAGGTAATGACTTCACTAATATGATGAGTTGTTTTCTTTTTTTTTTCCAAATGAGCCAAATCACAGAAACCGAAATTAAGCCAATTTCGGCTGAAAGTCGGAGTACATCTGGAAGTTCATCATATCCAATACGTATGAATTTGGAATCGGTCATATTATGAGATAAAAACCCATGTGAACATGACTACGGTTCAGGGTTGAAACCTTGTCCGATAAGCACAGATTCCTGTTTATCTCAATTTTTCTCAAGGTAGATTTGGCTCGCTAAAAAAAATCATCATATATTGTTCTAAAGGAATGACCTCACATGGAAACCCTGCATGAACCTTGCCCTCTCGCGTTGATGTTGTCCGCACCGTAGCAAGACGATGGGAGGGTTTTATTAACAAAAACTACAGCGCATTACTGCAAAAGCACACAAACACCGTACAGTCCCTCCTTACACACGAAAAAGAAAGGAAAATCAAACGAACCGCGCTGACTCACACTCATTTTTATATACTTTGTCTCATTCTACGTCTGGAACAACCGAATTTTCCAAATCACGCGCACCTATTTCCAAGACGCCAAGAAACATTTTTTTCTTTTTCTGTCAGGTTCAAAGATGGTGTACTAATACAGTTCTCATAATTCCTGACGATGTGTTCAGCTTCAATAATTCCCCTAGCTTGTTGATTACTGTGCCTACCTAAAATTGTAAAACATGACAGGCGAACCTCGCACCCACAATCCCGGCAGTGTATGCCCAGGTGGCCAGAGTTAGCTCTGGTGCTATTGTTTTTGTGCTCTCGGAGCCTGTCACTAAGGCATCGTCCAGTCTGCTCTATGTACATTTTCCTACACGAAAGAGGAAACGAATACACCACTTTCTCTGCGCACTCGACGAAGCTGTTCTGATATGGTTGCTTTTTTTGGTATAGCTAACCGTTCGGAGGGAATAAGATAAGTTCACTTGTTTACAGGTTGGAAAGCTTTATAGGAGCAGAAAAGACGACGTCTATGTTAAACTTATTGGCAATTTTTTTTATGCCATGAGAGAATTTGTGTATGTAGGGCAGAACAACTGGTCTAGTTGTTCTATCCCTGGCTCTTGGTGTGACAGATGTTCCTTTATTTTTGGTTTTTAGGACGCTCTTTGCAATCGATGTTAATAAAGAGATAGGGTATCCGTCAGATGTTAATTTTGAAATTTGCCCATCAAAGCTTACTGAAATAGAGCGCTCGGATTATTTTTGAAGCGAGTTGTTTAGACATAATTTACGATACCTCCTTTTACTAGCTTAAAATGTGCTTAGTTGAATGGAAGAATCGTTTTTTTTCTCCCTTGACTCATATGTCCAGCATATATGACCGTGTAAGAAATGGAGCATGCGATCTAAGAATCGGATATATCTTTCTTCGGGAAGCTCATGAGTAATATCCAAGGGATCCAGGCAGTTTTTGAAAGTTGAGAAAATGCTGGTCACAGTGGTTGGAAAATTGCTGTTCTCGACGTCAAGAATGATTAAATAGTCGTCAACGAACCGAAATACTTTGGCAACTCTGGTGAAGTCATGGCAATGGTTCAGTAGTCTGTCGTGGTGGGAGGGTGTCAGCCAAGGAGCGCAGCTGTTGATATGACGTTTCAGCGCGCGTGACAAGTAGCGTGGCGCCGCGGCACGTGGGTCAAGGACAGCGTTTGAAACAGAGGGGGGGGGGGGGGAAGCAGTGTAAAGGAACAACTCAATATTCTTCACATTGGTAACTTACCATAAATAATTATATATGTATATATTGTGAGTGTGTTTTGGGGACAAAGAATAAGCAGGCGGAGACGACGGTTTACCCAGCCAAGACTGAATCTATTCGCAACTTTCACGACCGATAGGGGGCGCACTGGTGCCTATCAAAATGGCTGTCATCTGGATGATCGTCGTAGAACAGCAGTACGAGGCTGGATCTGCGACGCGTGAGTAATCATAGTTTTGCTATATACGAACAGTATTAGAGCATTGGATTATTTTTTCACGTCAGGAAGTTGTTGGCAAGCACATTTATTTTAAAGCCGATCATCCAAAAGCTAGGGAGCATGATTCTCACACCGCTGTACCACCATCGCTGAAAGTTGCGAATTCTGAAACACGCGCGCAATCACGCCTCAGCACGCGCTGTCCCTCGAGCACTTCGGCGCCCAAGTTGGCAGCGCTGGTCGCGTCACTTGGTCGCCACAAATGCTCCCTCTTCGGAGAAGGCCATCCCGGCCGAAATGTAGAGCCAGCATGATAAGGTTCGGGCTAGTGAGGTTTGAAATGCTTAAGCCGACCGACATGCACGACATGCCGACCACGGTTGCGGCGGTCAGATGCAGACGGTTCAGGCTCCACGAGGTAGTTAACAGGGGATGTATAGCAAATGACTCGATACGGTCCTTGGTATTTTGGGAGGAGTTTTTTGGAGAGCCCACGTCGGCGGATAGGAAAATCTATGAGTACGAGGTCATCCGCATTATATTGGTGGTCCTGATGTCGGTCATCATAGGAGCGTTTGGAGGCTTGTTGAGGGAGTAATGTGAGTGTGCGGGCGAGTTGGCGGCAAGCCTCTGCACGGTAGGACGCTTGTGAGTTGGTATCCTCGTCGAGAATGTCAGACGGGTGTGGAATAATAGTGTCCAGTGTTGTAGAAGGCTCACGGCCGTGCAGCAAATAGAAGGGTGACAATCCAGTCGTGGATTGAATGGCCGTGTTATAGGCAAATGTGACAAATGGTATATGGTGTCCCAGTTGGAGTGGGTGTTGGTGATGTACATAGAGAGCATGTCCTCGAGTGTATGGTTGAAGCGTTCTGTAAGGCCGTTGGTTTGCGGGTGATAAGGTGATGTCAGTTGGTGATCAACGTTGCAGGCTTGCAGTAAGGCTTCAACAGTTCTTGACAAGGAGTTTCCGCGGTCACTAATCAGAACTCGAGGAGCGCCATGGCGTAATATAATGCTGTGGAGGATGAACCGTGTGATGGCTTTGGCGGCGGCCTCATGAAGGGATGCGGTCTCAACGTATCTGGTCCCGTGGTCAGAAGCCACAACAATATAGCGATTTTGAGCTGTTGATAAAGGCAGGGGACCAAAAATATCGATTCCGATAACCTCAAAGGGGTACCTCGGTGGCTGTAGGGGCTGAAGGAGACCGCTGGAAGGAGATGGCGGTCGTTTACGATCTTGGCATGGTTGACATGATCGGACGTAGTGGGCGACTGTGCGGTACATTCCGCGCCAAAAATAGCGATGGTGGACTCTGGCATAGGTTTTGAAAAGGCCAAGATGTGCGGCAGTGGGGTCATCATGAAGACATCGTAAAATCTCGTGCTGTGTGTTCTGCATGTTCCTTTTCTCTGTCCTCGTCTTTTTGTGCGCTGTTCTGTTCACCATGTCCTTATTCTTACTTGTCTTGCGATACAAGTTGGAATAGTTCAACAGCACGAACGTTTTCACTTCCGAAATGACGTAGTTCGTGATATTCCGGTTGTCCCAGTTTGGTTACATGCACCCTTAATCCTGTTCCAGATCTGCGAGAAGTTTATTCCTGACCACCAGGACCTTGAAGACCACCCCAGCCTCATATCTTACATGCTGGACATCCTCAAAACTGTGAACTTGAAGCCCCATGCTTGTGAAATTCTAACAAAAGCTTCTCTCGCTGAGGACTTGGAGGAGACCATTCGTAAGTGGTTTTTAAATTCAAATTTTTTATTTGTCCCAATTTTCGGAAAATGGAGGTAGGGAAAAAGGCAACCCATTGATTGAGATACGAGTATCAACCCTCCACTCCAAACTTGTCCAACTTGTAAACAGTAAAGAAACTTCAAATAACAATAAAAACAAAGCCATCTTCGATTTTCAGCGAAGCTGTTTTGGCTAGGTTCTGGCGGATCGTCTCCGGCGGCAGACCGAGCGTAGACCAACAATTTTCAAACAAAACGATGTATGCCCCATTTTATTTTCTTCTCCAACGCCGCCGCCTCTTTCCCGAGTCGTGTATACTCCTAGCCACGCGCGGCGCCTCTCTCCCCTTGACATTGCGCAATGCCGCGCGCTCTTCGGCGGCCACCTTTCCGGCGCACTAGAGTCTGAGCCGTGATTGGCGTAGCCGCGCTATAATAAAACGTCATTGTCTCTACCAGAGAGCCAGCTTCACTGGATTTCCCTCTTCATGGGGTGAAAGGGCTCTCAATATTTTTTAAAAAATTCGTGTTGAGAGTTTTACATCATTCTCTAGTGTTCATTCGCACAAAATAAGATGCTTCATCATTTTGTGTTCTTCAAACTTACATCGCTGCGAAGTGTACCTACCATGCCGGCATGTTTGCCCAAGGCCACAAAGATTCATTCATTCATTCATTCATTCATTCATTCATGAAATCAAAAGATGATCTTTTGATTTCATTTATTGCATGACTAGATATACTTCGAGCTGTATTCGGGTATTGGGCTCAAGTCCAAGTATTCTACAAATTAAAACAATACCCACATTGTTTATCCTTTGTATTTATTTAACCAATAAGCCTCTTTTTCCCTTTAAGACGACAAGTTCTAGGAGCTTTAACTGAATTTTTCTAGAAAAGCGGGACAAAAAGTTGTAATTATTACTACAACATTTTTCTTTCTTTAACAGAAAGTAGTAACACCGGTTTGAACGCGTACGGGCACAAAATTCTGGTGTCAGGCGTTCGAAAGCCAGACAGTACGCAAGGATTAAGCGACGCCCTTGTTCGCTTTGATTGGAGGGACACGGACACCACCCGTTCAGCAGGCGTAAGGCTGGCAGTGATAATGCGCGGATGATAATACCACCGCGAGCTTGTCATCCAGGTTTTCGCACCGCCGGCTTTGAGCACGTTGCCCTAAAGTCCCTGGACCCTGCGAACGTAGCGCAAGGCGCGTCGGTGCAAGAGGCACCTGCAACGTGTAGCCCTTTGGAAGACCATGGCGCCACAGCGCAGCACTGAGCTATATTTTAGACGCCATGCTCTTCCCAGAAGTGGCGCGCGCCACGTGTCTCGAGCATTTCTACAACAATGAATGGCGCCAGTTATCAGTTCATGGCGGGGTTTACGTTACACGAGTAGTGACTTAGGCGGACCACGGCTTTTCCCACGCGCTCCGAATGTCTCTATGTCTCTAAACTTTACTGGCGGTTTTTGATGACGCTGAGCAAGTTTCCCGTTAGGACCATATGTTTACATTCATACATTAAAACGTTATGTAACTGATTTAGTTCATGATGCGACTTACCGCGACGATTACCTTTCTACATTATGTGCCTGTGTCCGTATAACTCATGTTTACCGACCACATTAGTGTAGCTTTCAGTGGCCTAAAAATAAAAACTGAAAAAATCTGAAAAAGGAACCGGTAATTGTTTTTATACGTTAGTGTTTAAAAATAGAAACATAATGCGCTCAATTTGTTAAAGGGTTAAGTGCGCTGTTGATGACCGAAGTGTTTTCTATGTTTCAGGAATGAATATCGCTGTCCTTCCGTTTTTGCCACTACTCCCGGTCGAATCAAGGGCAAGATACAAAGATGATCTGGAAAATGTCATTCGCTCACACTGGAAACAAAGCAACGACGGGGACCCACATTATTACATCGATATGTTTGTTGTCCACGCTGGGAAATCTTGATTTAAAAATAAATTAACTTCACCGCTTGTGTAATAAGCACAACTAACCAGCGGCGAACTTAACCCGTAAATTTATTGTTTATCATCACACTGCTGTTCGCAGGAACGTTTAGATATTAGAAACTTGTCATTATTATTTTTATATCATTACTCGTCAAGAGAGTACCTGTTGGACTATCGATCTAGCTTCCTATATCATTCCAAAAGGCCATGCGAATTTTTCAATATAGTTTTAGTAATCCTATTTTTAGTAAAGGGCAGTTCAAACCAGTCCCCAAAACGTCACCCGGAACAGTCCGGGAGAAAGTAGTGACTTTGCGTGTGACGTCAACGGTGAAGTATTCCTGCTCCCGCAAGCCGGGCTGAAAGTTGAAAATATTGATCTCTGCCGTAGCCGGAAGAGCACGGAGGAGTCCGGATTTTCACAGTAGCAAATCAGGAGAAGGCGTTTCACCCTCCTCGCCTTCTACGCATACTTTGCGCATGAGCGGCGGGCTGGGAGAGTGGGTGGCGTGTTACGCTGATCTCTTCTTGGGAACCCTACGAAAGGACAAACAAAGTTAGGAAGCAGTTGCTTTTGTTTTGTTCACCACCTCGAGGCCACTCAAAACTTTTACAAGGGGGTCTTTTCTCCCTCACCCGCACGTGGAGACTAATGTACGTTTCTCTTGCTTACACTCCCCCCCCCCGCCCCTCCGCCCGTCGCCGGTGCGCTGGCTGTCTCGCTAGCTCCTCCAGTCGATTCCGCACATATTCACCGGCTCCACCCTGCGGAAGTTATAAAAAAAATGGCTGCAGGAATTACTATTGTTGGTTGTCTATGAATTGCGATAACACTCATCGTGTTTACCTCCTTCTCTTGTTGCGACGCCCGCTAAATGCAGTCGGAAATCTGAATTTGTCTTCAGGTCCCTTGGCGTCAGGTTACGTAAGATCAATTTTCCTGCCGGTTTAGCGGGGAAACTGAATTGGTGCATAGGTCGCGTGTCGTTAATTACCCGCTACATTTGACGGAGAAATCGAACTGGTACATAGGTCGTGCCAGAGATTTATGCACACCCCTCTACGGAGAGACTGACACCCCCAAAAGATATACGCGCCTAACACCCTCCTCAAACCCCTTCCCCCCTTACATAAAGAACGACCGCCCCCCCCCCTTCTCTACTTTTTTTCCTTTTTAATATGTTTTCTCGATCGGAGAACTTCTTTTTTTCTTTTTACCCCAAGGGAGCAAAATCTTCATACTTTCTAATAATGAGTCTACCAACTTCGGGCATCTCAGTAGTAAATCATAGCGGACAAGTTGACAAGCCAATTTATGTAGTCACTTCGAAGGACCAACGATACATCGGGAGAAAAGAGCCACAATCTCCAATCGAGGCTAGTGAAATAATATAGTCCTGGGAACCTTTGGAAAACTCTAATCGTTCCTGACGGTGAGCCGCGAGACTACAGTCTTTCGGTACCGGTGAACCCTAAGTTTCAGTTTCCATTGGCACCTTCGGTGCGGCATCACTTTGCGACAGAAAGCAGTGCTTCCAAAAACACCCGTGAACTCTTTCTCATATCAACATACATCTCCCGCCCAAATTCCACACTGATTGGACATTAAGTGTTTGCAACCCCTGAGATGGGCTGCGACGGAGACACGCCGAGTAGCCACAATAGCGGTCCCCTGCTCCTCGGCAACCCTTTAAGGCAAGCTTTATGGCCGCTGGAAGGCTGTGTCTCAACGGCGGCCCAGTGAAGAATGTTGATAAAATACAACAAGGCTGAAAAACCCTATTAGGAATGATCTTTCAGTGCGTGGAACTCTCGCACGGTTTCTCCGGTGTTCATGTCAATTTTCTAACAATATCGTGGTAACAGGCGCAATTCTTCGCCGACACGCTCAAAGATCACATCACAAGGAACGTATTTCAACGTGGTTCAGCCCAACAGATTATATAATAAGAAACAAAACACAAGGAAATCACGCCTATGATCCCCACCATCCGACAATCCTTTGCGTTATGTAACACCACGCGGTTGCTATGGATGTCAGCCATTGAGTCTTGCGAAATGAAGTGTGTAGTTTCGTACATGCTGTTATGATAGGTTTCACAACTAATGGGGCACCCTAAAAAGAAATGAACCTGACACACGTGCATATACAGGCATTCTCGGTGTTGGCAGCCCAACAACCGAAGCAATTTCGGTTTTCGCCGGACAATTCATTTAAGCAAATCTTCCCGCGAATAAGGAAAGAGAACGGTAGTTTGGCGGCAACGTCGTCCCGAGCTCCGCGAATCAGAAAAGAGAACGGTAGTTTGGCGGCAACGTCGTCCTGAGGTGCACCTCTCTGAAGTCTACACCACTAGCCTCTCTCGTCAATCCTACGAGTCTACGAAAGAAAACAAACCAAACGCTCGCAGACAAATCCTCGTCGCTCCTCGAGACGCGAGGTCAAACCACGAGCAATCATCGAGCCCCGAGTTGACCGAACCGCAAACAAAGCAGCAATTCGCCTGACCAACTCGGGAAAACCGGACACCCGTAAAGTAAAATGCATGCCAGGAGCAAAATCCGAATCGTCCACTTAGTCAGTTCTGCACTGCCATAAAGCGCATCGACCTCCGAGCCGACAGACCCCTGTCAAACACGGAGAGGAGAATGCTAACACAGGCACTGCGACTCTCGGCGAGACAAGGCCACCAGGCCCTATAAGGGTCCGTTGAATAGCGCTGTGCTAATCCACCCCATGGCCTTCGGGTCTCCAGATGGCAAGTTTAAAAGAAGAGCTAGAAACAATACATGAGCCCAAAAGAACATTCAAATTTCTCTGGCATATTCGAGGAGATAGAAAAAGCGCGATCAGTTTCAATCAGTGCTCAAAATGAGAGAGGGCGGTCGAGCCCGAGCCTTTGACTGCATTGCCAGTGAAACTTGCCCCAAAGTATATAAATACAAACACGACCGTTGCTCCAGCGCACGTCATCATCTATCTCAGTGGTCTCAAACTCATATGAGTTTGGGGGCCAGATAGCCCGCACCTAAAAAGGTCGAGGGCCAACGTAAGACGGGGAAGGGAGGGGTATAAAAGATTTCAAAGAGCAGAAACCTCGTGCTTTATGATTTTTGTAAGCTCGCAGTTTTGCCAGTGACATCCTTAGATTTGATTGGTTTATAGAACTACTTTGGGCCCTGACCTGATGTCATAACAAGAATTAAAATTACACCGCCCCCAACGTGCTGGCATTTTTAATATAACAACAGGACGAGTACACTGCCGTTCCTGTCGCTCAAGTCACTCAGGAATTAACCAAGCTGAACATGCCTCTCAAGAAACAATAAATTGATCTGGCAGTTCTTGCTTTCGTGACGATTTTCCTTACAACAGTTTGAACAAATACTTGTCTTTTTTACTGGTGATATTTTTTTAAACCGAGAATCCCGAGCTCGTAGCTTTTTCTTTGGCAGACTTTCCTGCTGATCGAGATTTCGAGCAGCCGAGATTCATCTTTCAACGAATAGCTCGCGCTTGCAGCCTCGTAGCGGAACGGTTGCACATTACAAAAAACTGAGAAGCAAAAAAAAAAAAGAAAACGAAACAAAGGGAAAATGAACACAGATAAGTATGAACGATGTGATTACGCTAAAAGAGCAGAGATACTTTTTGAGCGAAAAGGAATCGACGAGATGAGATCACTATGCCGCATGCCATTCCTAGCGCTCGAGACATGGGAACCGTGACTCAATGCCGGGTGCCTGCGGGCCTCGTCCCAGCGAGTAACGGGCCTAATGCGGCCCGCGGGCCGCGTGTTGGAGACTCCTGATCTATCTGGATGCTTGGCAGAGACGTGCCTTTAAACTTTAGTCTTCGTCCCGTGTGCCCCGTTGCGTCCGGTCTGTGTATGAAAATGACGCGGTTTCGCAGGACCACACCACAAGCGGCCGTTGCAATGACGAAAGACAAGGATGTGGTCATCACATGCAACATCACCCCCTCTATCTCGCCCACGAGCTCCCCTAAACCATCATCCCCAGGCGGTTTCCACGTCAGATCGTACAATGATGGTCCGTGACACATTTTTTTTATTTATACAAAATATATGTGTGAGAGTCATGTTCTTGGCAGGAGTATTCAGTTTTTATGCGAACGCCGCAGCTAATTCTCTTCCCAATATCTGAAGTTTCGAACCTCGACACGTGATGTTTGCCAAGGTTTCATTATGACACATTCTAGAGCTGTCAATTT
This sequence comes from Ixodes ricinus, assembly GCA_037355805.1. NCBI lineage: Eukaryota > Metazoa > Arthropoda > Arachnida > Ixodida > Ixodidae > Ixodes > Ixodes ricinus. The sequence continues at coordinate 80,372 of JAZHYW010011935.1, forward strand.
TACACTGAAGCAGACACGTAGTTATATTTCCACCTGTTTTTTTTATGAAAGCTTTACGACACGTGCACATAACATTAAAATTTATAATAACAATCTTCATGAAAGCCTTTTTGCGAAAAACGTTAATTTAACGCGTTTTAAAGACTCATTCACAAATTATTTGCCAACGAATGATAGCATATAAGACGATGAAATATTTATTAAACGTATAATATTTAAATGCATTTCAAGAATAAACAAAAAATGTTTGCTTAGCCATTATTGCAGCTTTGTTATTAATGCAGAAACGCAGCTCATTTGTCTAAATGTCGCAAAATTGCTGGAATATATATAAAAACTCAACTTTTGATTTCCTTTAAATTCTTCTCAACCGTTTACAATGACCTCAACTAACTTGTGATGGCAAGACGTGGAGTAACACATGATCTCCCAAAGAGAAAAACGACAACCAGAATTCACTTATTTCGAGCTAGCTTATCTTCGTTATAAGGGCTTTGGCGGACGACGTCGCCTCAAATAAGACATTTCCCACAACCGACAAAGGCTGCTCTATCGTAGGACAGCAAAAGTCATGCTGTCTCTAGCTTGCTTTTATGTTTGGGTTTCCTAGCGTTGCCTCTTAAGGCGGTCTGCAAAGGCCCCGTCAAAGAAGCCCTTCACCTTTCCGTACGGGCAAACGGATTGCTTGAGGGCCTCCTCCCAGACGCAAAGGCGGAGTCTGAACTCAGACGCGTTGCCGACTCTGGCGCCGACGGGTTCCATGGAAATGTCCACATCACATTTTTTTCAAGGAGCCTTGTGTTGCCAGACGGTCGGCATCAGCCATGCTATTGACAGAGGCCGTAAAACTCACGCCACCGTGGTGTTCAAGGTACTTTAAGCCGTCGGGGTTGGTGGCTACTCGGAAAGCATTAATTCTTACCGTCATATTAGACGGCAAATTAAAAAAGTCGCATTTTTCGCCCACACTGTGAGAAGAAATGAAAGCGATAGCTGTTGCACGGTCGCCCAGTGTACCTGAGGACGGAAGTGCGACTTGGTTAATTCTCATAGCCGTTGTGGTAATCGTCGTGGATGACCCTGATGACCGCGACCAGTGCTCGATTATCCGTGAAGAAAGTGGGCAAACGCGGTGGAAGTTTCTAACTCCATTTAACACTACGCGTAAAACTGGATAGGGCCAAAGTAGGATTTCGCATAACGCGAATTATGTTTGAAAACAAGTGTTTGAAGCAGACGACACGAAAGACTCTCCCTTCGTCGCGTCGTTACTGTAGAGATTCCGGTGCTCCCCTCTCTTCGTTCTCCGGGCTGTGTGACCGACGCGAACACCCGACTTCCCTGACCTCGCGCCAGGAGCGGAGATGAGGTTGTTTGTTTTTTTCCGTAGCGGCGACTGCACCCACGAGGTCAAAATCTCTGCAAAGTTGCGCTGGTAAAGTCATTGCTTTAAAGACGAGCAACACTGGGCCTTAGACGGCGCCGACGACGTTGCCATTACGCAGAGTTAGAAAAGCCCCGTACCGCGATAAAAGCAGAGTCCCAGGTAGTAGGGGCCCGGTAGACATCAGGTTGTTTCGATCCCGGTCCTCGATGGGCACCATCGAGGGTATCTACCGTTGGGGACCGGGGTTATCGTAAAAGATGGAGGTTCGGATGCTGGGTGGAGGCGAAGAATTCTTATTGCTGTCACCGATAGCGGAGAGCTAATAGATTTGGAGGTGAAGTTGTAATGAATACAAAAAAAAAGGAAACTTTACTGTGGCGTAGAACAATTACACGAGAACAGTACAAATATTAAAAACTGGAACTAACTGCCGCGCACAGCTTACGCAGTTAAGCAGTTACAAAAAGGGACACTTCGGCTTCAAGTGTCCTCCCACGCGCGGTGAGGACGGAGGTTATAGGCCTGTCCAAACAGGACACTACGAAAATCGTCACGAGAATTGACTCCGGCAAATCGTACAACAATCCGCTCCTGGCCGGGATTTTTTTTTCTTTTTGCTTTGGGGGGGGGGGGACTTTTTTTGGTCATATCTTGCCCCTGTTTTCAACGGCGGCCTATCTGCTCATCACGTGGGTCCGGAGAGCCACTCACACGCTCTGTTGGCTGTCTGTCGATCGCTCAAGGCCTCCGCCGTTTTTCAAGTTCCGAAAACGGGAAATGGAATGACACCAAAACGCACGCTTCGACGCAGGAATCTCCCAAATCCACCCGAAGCCGGGTCTCTTTGGCCTTCTAGCCGAGGCGATGGCGGCAGCGGGGACAGCGAGCCGTGTGAGAACACCAGTGGCAGGTCGCGTGTGACGTTAAATCTCACGAGCACCGACGTCAAAGAAAAGTGAAGGAGGCGAGGAGAAAAGTCGCGATGTTTGCTTGTCCACAAAAATCGTCAAGAGAAACCACTAATGCAATGCTTCTGTCCTTTTCATCACGCAGAACATGTTGCAGAACATGTTCATTCAAGATTCGTACCTTAAAACAATCAGCCTATATTCTTCTGGCTTTAATTATATTCCGTTCAGTTACGATTGCCGACCAACTCCAAGTGCCCTCCCGACAGCTCTTTGGGGGTAGTAGGGGGCAGGTTCTACGGCGTATACATTCGGACGCGTGTAGAACGCCGTTCAGTTACATTCTGATTGACCAATCGCAAACTTGTCCCGATAATTTCCGTGCGAGAGCAAACATCTTGCCGGACGAGAGTCCGAAGTCGTGTGCGACATGTCCGTCTAGCGATCCTAATGAACTGCATAAACAAGCACGCAAGATTCTTGCACCATTAGTCGGAAGCAAATCGTATAGGCAAAGAGAATTTGTACTACGTCACGAGAAGGAGGAACATCTGAAAATAATTAGGGAAATTTGTTTAAACATGTGGGCCGGAAACCTTTCTCTCTCCGCAGCTATAACAAAAGAAGGTGAAGAGATTTGCGCCCGTCATACGGACGCTAGCAAAATCGAAAAGACACGCACAAAAAC
>JAZHYW010011937.1:0-36955 GCA_037355805.1 Ixodes ricinus
TCATTAAATCCCTCCGTGTTAGGAGCCTTTGCAGATTCAGCGAACTACATCTATGGAGTTTTCGGTATTACAGGCTAGCGCGTCCTCCAAACATTATTGCCGCCTCGAAAGTGGTCCGTTTGTTCTTGCGTTGCTCATGCCGCTGGTTGGCCTACACTCTAAGAAAAAAAGGAGGGAGAAAGAGTAGCAAGCAGCGATCTGTTCCTCCTTGTTGTGGTCAAGTTGCCCAGAGAAGGGAGGAACGGAAGTTTGGATGAAAGGAGGAGGTCCAGTTCCTCCCTGTCCAGTTGGCGCAGGGGTAGAACATCGCACTACTGACCAAGTGGTCGCAGGTTCGATCCGTGGAAGGAGCGGTGTTTTTTTTTTTTTTCGTTAATTTTTTTTTTTTCGTTAATTAATTATTTTTTATTTACCAAAACAGGCATAAAGAAACCCAGACCGATGGAAGGAAAATTAAAGTCCTTATTATCCACCGACGCCAAGCTTCATCAGCGCGCTGTTTGATAAACAAGATTTGGGAACCCAGGTTGGATCTGCCGTTTACGCAGGGGCCAAGACGACGAGGTCGGTCCTTCAGTCGTTTCTTTTGCCGTGGCGTTTTCGACATTCATAAAGAAAGAAGTTTAAACACATCCGTCATAAACCGCTAAGCTTCGAAACGATGCCGACACTGCTACGTACACTGGGCGGCTGCGATCAGCTGCGATAGCGGCGGGCTTCGGGCCTCGGCTGCCTCGGCCGCCTCGGCTGCCGGGCCCTGACCCTGGCTGCGACCACTGCAACCAACGGTGCAAAGACTACAACGCTGTGACGCTACGAGGACTGCAAGCGAGTTTTGGCCCTTTGAGGTCCCTTGTTCTCGCGACCGCTGTGCAGCGACTGTGATGTGTGGTTTATCTGTGCGTCTTCTGTGCAACGTTCGGTGTTGTCACCCCTTACCGTTTGCCAACTGACCATCACCTTAATTCTGTGTTTCCGGAGCTGCAGATGGCCCTGCTGCTTTTGTGTACGAAGACGCGAACGGTCGCCGGCGTTCTCTGTGTGCATAGGCGCCCGTCCGTTCTTGTTACCCCTTATCGTGTCAACCGACAATCACATTAATTTTGTGTTTCTGGAGCTGCAGATGCCAGTGCTGCTGTTGCGAACGAAGGCGCGAACGGTCGCCGACGTCCCATGTCTGCAAGGGCACCCGGAGGTGTTGGTGCAAGGAGGGTGTGTGGAAGTTGCTGCGTTCTACTTCTGGAAAAGACGCAAGAAAACGAGAGGCTTTTCCTTTCTACTCCGGCCCCTCTCCTCCCTCCGGGAATATTTCTGCGGGCGCTCATGCCTGTGTGTCGTGGTATCCGGCCAACTTGTTGAAAGCCAGTTGGTAAAAGGCCAATTTGTCGATAGACAACTTGTAAAATAGGCCACTCCGTCATAGGCCAATTTGCAGATCCCAACTCGTCGAAGACCAGTTTGTTTAGTAGGCTTCAGAGGATTTAAGAGGAACCCCCTTATTGTCGTTTCTTGCTCTGCATTTTTTGCCCTTAATTATTTTGTTCCCTTTGCATATCCAAGTACAAGGTACTATCGGGAGAATGATTAAATGCGAACAGCGGAATATGTGGTTTTCGATACACACTGCGTCACCTGGCAGCTCTCTGGGAACTCATGGAAATGTGTGTTAGGAGTGAGGGTACGACGCCTACCAACCCTATTATCTACTGGGAAGTGCTAGACCAAGGGTGCACAACTAAAAAATTAGGCGGGCCAAAATTATGTTTATTAAAAACTGTGCAGGCCGCACCTAGTGCGACGTGTTGCACATTTTGGTTGCGGTCAGGCTTCCGATATCAGGTGTTATCGCACTCGTTTTCGTCTTCAGCACGTCTCGCAATGTCATGTCCGTCATGACAGATCCAAGGTAGTTCTTGTTCAGAGTCGTCAGTCATTAGCAGCGTGCGAGTGGTTCGGGCAGTTGTAGGCCCGATGATACGAGTACATCCAAGACTCGAGAGCTGCTGCCTGCCTGTGACAAATGAGACTGCGAAATCCGCATAGCTGCGACTCTCATGCCGATTATTTGTCTGTGTGCCTAATGTTCTACATTCTTGCCGAGTGCGGCAACAGTTGATCGTCCTGTTTTTGTTTTCTGCGCATAACCAACATGCTCAGGCACTGCTGTCTGTTGTGAAAGTGGTCATGAACGACTATGCGATTGGTCGCCGATGTTGCCATGTGTCCGAGTGCCAACCAACGATCATCTGAGGATCATCTTGGTTCGTGTCTCTGTGCATCATCAGTATCGCTAAAACAGTGCAGTCTATCCTGGAATTGGTTGTGAACGAAGATGCGACGGGTCGCTCAGGTCTCCCTGTGTTTCACAGCAAGATGACATATGCTCCCTGGTTGCTATTCTATTTAAGATATCAGTGTTTTAGGGAACCGTTTGTGCGACTATGGTATAATCGATCAACCTGCAGATAGTCATGTTCTGACGCTGATCTAGACCATAACTTCGATCGTACTATGGCCAATATCGCTGTCGTCTGCATGCAATGTCATGCTAGCCGCACTTTGGGTACTCTCGGAAAAGAAGGCTGAACAGCATTGAAATATTGCAGAAAGGAGACGTATCCTTGTCTTCAAACAATGGCGTTTCTTAGTGGTCGAGACTCCTACGGCATGGTGCGCCGGTCTTGTTGGGGCTCCCAAGGCAGCGGGAGGCTATCGACTGTGCGTCGGCTTTCAATCCATGCTGAACCAGGGGTGCTATGTTGCGCTTTTTGGACTTCCCAGGAGACTAGGGAGAAGGAAGTGACGTAGGTGTGAATGAACGTATTTTAGCAGATGACGGTATCTTAGCAGATCATCAGCGACTCCACCAATCAACATCCAAAGAGCGTTGTTGACATCACTTCCTTCTCCCTAGTCTCCTGGGAGTCCAAAAAGCGCAACATAGGGCCCCAGGTCATCCTCCGAGAGCAGCATATTGCCGCCCGCAGAGCCGAGAAAACAACGCTCGGTCACGGTCTTCTGGAAGATTCTCATTCATTCTCGCAGTAGTTGTAACTTTCCCTTTGCTTTGTTGTTCTCGAAAGTGCCAGTTCATCCTCGCCCCGAGCGCGCGACGCTCGAACTTTCTTTGCCGAACTTTCGAGATAACGACGCACTCTAGATAAGAAGCTGCTCGCGTCCTTGTCGAGTCAGTGTCGCTCGTGCTCTCTGTTGTCGCCGCCGAATCGCCGCCTGCTACATCGACGCTCTTCCGTTTCGTTACTTATTTTTGGTTGGCACAAGTTCGCCCATTAAATCTTTACCTTCAGTTCATTCTTCGCCTTCTCGTCGCCTTAATTCATGACAATATAATGCCGACCGTCGACCAGGCGTTCGGGTTGCCGGGAAGCGCTACCATCTTCTCGAAACTGGGCGCAATGTCTGGGTTTCACCATTTGCGCCTCTTCGAAAGCTGCCAGGAGTACATGACGTTCATTACACCCTTCGGGCGATTCTATTATCGCTGCCTGCCCTTCGGAATTAAGTCGGCCCCAGAGGTGTTCCTGAGCCCCATGTCACTGATTCTCGAGGGAATTAAAGGATGCGTCAACATGGTAGACGATAACCTGGTGTTTGGCAGAGACCGGTCTAAACCCGACAGCCAACTACAGTCCTCGAGAGACTGCAGCAACCAGGAGTTATGCTGAACGCCTCCAAGTGCCGCCTCGGGGTGTCGTCCCTCAAGTTCCTCAGTGTGGTGTTGAGCACCAACGGCATAGCACCAGACCCCGACAAGGTACCCCGCCATCACGGGTATGCGATTTCCGACAGACGTGCAGGGCGTGCAGCGCCTCCTGGAAATGCTGAACCACATCGGATATTTCTTGCTGTGCCTGTCCACCGCCACTGCGCCAATCGCGCTCGTCCTAAACAAGGACACGGTCTGGACCTGGGGGACTGGCTAAGCTTCAGCCTTCGACTCACTAAAGAAGATGGTGGCATCCAGCACCAGCGTGGCTTGAAAGAGCCCAGAATATTCAGCAACCGTTTCTGCAGGCACCAGCTCGTACGGCCTGGGTACCGTCCTTCTGCAGGAGCAACATCTGGTGAGCGACGAGCGGTTGCCTTTGTGTCGCGTTTACTGACTACTGCCGAACAGCGGTACAGCAAAATCGAGAAGGAAGCGCTGGGAGTCCTGTGGGCCATCCAGAGGTTCATAAAGCTGCACAATCTGAGCTCTTCTGTCGAAACCGACCACCAGCTGCTGGTCCGGTTGCTGGGCTCCACCGACCTCGACCTCATGCCTCGTCACGTCCAGTAGTTCCGCATCCAGCTGCTGCGCTACCGGTTCATGGTGCAGTATGTTCCTGGCAAGTGCCTCGCCACTGCCAACATGTCGTCTAGAGACCCCGAGGTCCTCGTTCCAGCTGCGTTTTCTGCGCACAGCGTCGAGCACTTCGTGTCACAGGCTGTGACTGCACACTCTAAGACAAAAGAGAGGAGAAAGATAGCAACAGCGTGTTTTCCTCGATTTCACTAACGCGCCCCCAAGCGGATCCGAGAAGCAGGAAGGAACAAGACGTCTTGCTTCTTTCTGAGACTGACTGGAGGAAAGTTATTCCACCTTATTTTCGTGAGCTGCTCTAGGCTTTGTGACTTCTTTATTATTTTCTTTCAGACACGCTGCGTGTGCAGTTTGATAAGCAGTATTTGTGCACCCACGCATGCCCATGCAGCACGATAAGTTACCTGAAATTGTGAACCTTTGTATGTCAACCACAGGGCGTCCATAGTATATTCTGCCAAGAATGCAGAGCAGGATGCTGGTTTCTGCCCTTCATTTCGTCAAATAAGTAAACGAAGCCGTCATGAACCGCCAAGTTCTAAAATGGTGCTACGTACACCGGTCACAATGGATGCGCAAGGGTTGCCCGAGTCTGCTTGAGCCTATTTGAGCGTCACGACGGTGAGCCCGTGACTATGGTGACCACGAAATCCACCGTTGCAGCGACTCTGCCTGTTATTAGTCTGTGGGTCTACCATACTGCATTCTTACCGAGTGTGTGAACCGATGATCGCCTTGTGTTCTGTTTCTTCACGCATGACCAACATCGCTATGGCAGTACTGCCGGTTGTGAAAGTGGTCGTGACCCAAGACGCGAACCATCGCCGATGGCACCGTGTGTCCCATTGTCAACCGATGATCATCTATCGTCTTCGTGGTTTGGCTCCGCGCGTCATCAGTATCGCTATGGCAGTGCTCTCTACTGTGAGAGTGTTTGTGCACGTAGACGCCAACAGTCGCCGAGCTCACCTTCTTTTTCGCTGGAAGTTGACGTATGCTCTTTGCTTGCACTATTCTATTTCAGGTTTCAGCGTTTTAGGGAACCATATGTGCGGTTACTGTCAGTCGATGTACCCGTGGATAGTCGGGTTGTGAAACTGATCGAAACCATAACTGATCGGGCATTCTGTGTATTGTCTTGACAGCCTCTTCTAGCTTGCTTCTTGTCTGCATAAATTGGTTGAGTAGTGTGTGATAGTATGTCTTTTTATTGTTCCTGGTCTGGGGATTGTGATGGGAGCTGTACACCAGCTGGCCTGTGTTTTCACCCTTCGATGTTGAAGGACCAAACTGTTCTCTTTTTCTTTTTTTAATTCTCTCTTTTAATCCCCATATCCCCCTCCCCTAGGCAAAGTAGCCAACTGGGATTAACAAACCAGGTTAATCTCTGTTTTCCTATTCTGATTTTTCTTCTTCAACACCTCTAGCCGATTTTTATTGTCTCTCCCCTCGTAAACTGCTGGCAGGCAAACTGTTTGCATCATTGTGCAGTCTTTGGTTTTCCAGTGCCACTGTGGCCACTTGCCCATTGGTTGTAAAGAAGATTGCCACCATTTTCTTTTCAACACCTCTTGGCATTTTGAGCCTCAGCAGTGGAGTTTCTCCAGACAATATCCAAACGGATGACTGGTGCTTGGTTTCGAGAGCACACTGGATGGTCCACGTTTTCTCACTCCTTACAATGTCAGATATTTCCTCTTAGCGTTGCCACTTTAGAATCGGTATGGCATTCCTTGGCACCATTCCACCCTTGCCTGGTTTTGAGCTTCCGTCGAATTCTGTGGCGCCCAAGAGATGAAGCTTGTCAGACAAAGGTCCTCGTGAAGAATCGCCGAAACGCTCGGGGAACTCAATCTTCAGCGGCCTTGCGATATCACCATCAGTCAGCCGAGGATCCTCCTGCGCCGAGAGCCTCTTCGCAGCAAGCAGCAGTTTTCTCGGTCACAGTGTGACTCAGGAGAGGTGCAGCCATCGCGACCCAACTGAAAAGGGACACTGACACCCCCCAAAACGCGTTTTTTTCCTTTTTTGTCATTGTAGTGGTTTTTTATGGTGTCGGAATACTACACAATTAATATTTTGCTACAGAGTCGCGTATTTTTTTTTAATAAAGCCAAAAAACGCAACTGTTTGAAGCCGAAACCGAAACTCCCACACCGCACGGGAAGTGGGAGAGGATAGTGGAGGAGGGCGGAAGTCACGTTTCTACACCCGACCGTGCGGATTTTTTTCTTTTTTTCTACGCAGGTAGCAGACGAAATGCGTTTGTTCGCTGCGCGATTCCTGTCCAGCTATAGGTTTTGACCTCAGCTTCCACTGTACTTCAAGATGAGTTGTTTTGTACATTTAAGTGTTGGCAATTAGTAGTGAGTTCCCGAGTGCCGTGGTGAATTCCTCGCGATCGGCTCCGAAAAGAATACTCCCAAGATGTTGCGTGAAGAGTTGCCTCACACGTCCTGTATCTGAAAGTGGCATTGTGCGGCAGAGTGCATGTTCTGAAAGATCCCAACGGGTCAGGATCAATGGCTGGCTGCAATTCCTGTAGAACAGTTACGCGAAGCTCGGAAAGCGGACGCTACCCGATTCATATGCTCCTCGCATTTTGTGGAAAGTGACTACATTTAGTTCCTAGGTGTCAAAAGAGAATCATAACCATTTGGACTGCTACGACGTCATCGTACCACAACAATTGTTTTTTTCGGTGAAAATTGTAAAAAAGAAAGTAAAAACATCTCAAAATGCTTCACAAAAAAAAAAAAAAAAAGCGCACACCTCACCAGGGAGGTTGAACCCGTGCCCGCTGCGTGTGAAGCGGACGTCTTTCCACTGCGCTACTGAAAGAACCCTATCATACGTAAAAATCTCGGAAGCTTGCAGCCGATCCCCTTCAACACATGCACTCCCGGCTCGAAGTCGGGCAGCACCACGCATAGGCCGCATCGCACCTCGTAAAGAAACCGTGCACGGCGTGCGTATTCAACTCATACGCACTTAATGCTTGACGTTTGACCGAGCGAGGTCTTCAGCCACGAAAAGGAGATGACGACTCCGGCGACGTCTTCGTGCAATCGGCTTGCTGGTCAGCGGCCGTGTCGTACGGGATAAATATCAGTTCTTTTGATCGGTGCAAAATTTCCTCTTTCAGGAAGGCAGAATTCGCCGGTACCGTGAACGCCAGTTCTGAAGTAGAGGTCCAACGCCCGTCATCCGCTGCCCTCCGGCTAGTCCACGATACGCAAACGGCGCCATGTTGGAGAATTATGCAGTGAACGCACAGGGCTACCTTTTTTTCAATCAACGTATTTGTGACTTTTGGAAGCTACAAGAACGGGTTTCTATATTTTTATATTTCTAATATTGACTGTGTGCCTTCAATGACCCACGACTTTGATGAAATTTGGTGGTCGCATCGATACCTTAGAAAACGGCCCGGACCACGGAACAGAGAGCGAGCGCGACTCAAACCGGCCAGTTCTCGATCGGCGGTTTTCGGCGGAAAGATACCGAATTCCGAGCCGCAAATTCTGCTAGGTAGTTGGGCTCTCATGCCACGCACAGCTAAAAACCTCGGGGCGAGCATAAATACCGTGCAGTGTCCCTTCAACCAACACGAAACTGTTGCACGTGATGGTGGAGCGTCCCCAGAAGCACATCACAACCGTTCCAGTGATTTGGAATCATTTAAACCACTTTTGAAATTGTAACGCGCCACCGCTCGAAAATCTCGTCTCTTGATGTCCAACACCGAAGTCAAGTGAAGAGACGGGTTGTAACATGCCTAAGTCCGCAGCTGACACAAGGCGGCACTGTTGGCAGACAATGAAGGGCTTTTTTTATCTACCTTAGAATACCGTGCATCTGCCCATTCCGCACTAAGTGCCCACCCCCAAAATTTGAAACATCTGAAGAAATATGCACAGTACATAAATATGTAAAATTGATGATCTCAGATGTGCCCATCCCCTATTTTTTCGCGATTATCTTCAAATTTTGAGGGGGCGCTTGTTCAATATTTTAAGGTAGGAACAAAGGAGGCTTCAATTGCACCACACTTAATTTTTGTTTCTGCCTTGTTTGTTTGCAACAATTCCAAACCTTTGTAGTGACCTATGCATAGTAATAGTAATTTTTATTTGCACGACATGTGGTCCGGGACGACGTGCGAGGCTTGACAGAACGGCAAAAACCCATACGCAGTGTGCCTGTCAGCCAATCGCCTAAGGTTGAGAAGAAGGATGTTAAGAAAAACAAACAACACAAAATATAACTAGGTGACGGGGCTAAGTCAAGTGCCGAGAAAGTTCTCGACACAAAATTCGCAATTCTTCACGAATTTCAGGAAAGGGCATCTGAACGCCGAGTGGGACCCCGAGAAAGTCCCGAACTGCAGCCGGGGCAACACCGCGTTTTGATGCTGTACTGTTCTGGAATATAAAAACACAGGCTGTCCTGTCCGTTTACTGCGTCGAACCACTGAGATGTAGGAGCCTTTGAGCGACCGGTCCAAGGTGCAGCAATTGGAGGGCAACAGGAGTCGCAGTGTGGCGGTGCTTTTCCGTCTGCCACTTCGAATGCTGCAACCACGTCTCTTATGATAGAAGCGTATCACGTCAGCGGTCGGGACAAGTGAACAGTGTCCAAATGGCACGGTGTTGCACATCCTCCAGCTGGTAAATCAAGTGGACTCGGTATGGGTGCCACACATATGCGCAGTGCTCCAACTTTGGTAGAACAAGTGCAGTGTAAAGCAAGTCTTGAAAAGCCACAGAATTTCGACAACCGTGTCACAAAGCCCAAAGTGCACCGAGCTTTAGCCACTATGTTTGAAATGTGGAGAGATAAGTCCAGTGCTGGTACAAACATTACAAGCGTTGCCCCAAGGATTGACGCGCGTTGTACCTTCCATAAGGGGGATCCTGAGATAGTGTATAGGGGAATACTGGTAGTCTTGGTGTTGTGGAAACGCATCACTATGCTCTTACCCTCACTCATGGTCAGGCAGTTTGCATGCGCCCACTCTGAAAAGCAAGTGATGTAGCCTTGAAGGCGGACAGAGCAGTCGGGAGAAGTGATGCGGGCGACAATGGACCTGTCGTCTGGCTACTGTTCAAGTAGGGTGTTATTGTTTTGCGGCATGTCGTTAACATAGAACAAGGACAAAGTTGGGCCAAGTACGGAGCCTTGTGAAACTCCAGAAAGAGCTGGATAGCTTTGGGACATTGACCCATGGTAGCACCAGGGGCAGATGCAGGAATTTCCTGAGGGGGGGGGGCAGGTGTTGGTCAGCGTACCATATGTTTAGGAACCCCCTCCCCTCTCCTTCGTTTTACGCCCTAAATTTTACACATGCAGAAATCAAGAGGGGGGTCAGGACATCCGGACCCCCCTCTAAATCTGCCCCTGGGTAGCACGCGTTGGGTATAACCCACCATAAAGCGAGTCAACCAAAGTAGTAGTGAGCCTCGGACACCAGCCCGAGCGGCTTTTCTGATCAGGACGGCGTGATCGAGCATGTCAAGCGCATTACTGCGGATCAGTTGAATCAAATCAGCAGGAATGCGACTGTCGATACTGTTAAAAGTTGAGAAAATATGTTCAATAAAATAATTAAAGAAAGGAGAATACATAGTACATCATGGGACCCGTCCAACACCACGAGACAGACATGTTTGTTCGGTCTCGTGCTGGCTTCTGATGCTCTTCTAAAAACACCATGATGATGATTGTTGGCGCACACTATACGCCACACGACAACAATCGGCCAAATCTGACTTGCTGGCTGTCCTCAGTCAGTTAGAGTTTGTCACGTCTTGGAAACGCTTTGGCTGTTTTCTTGCTTTTCTTGTTTTCTTTTGACTATGATTTTTTTCTTCTGCTTCTTTTAACTAGGATCACTGAACTGCTGTACTCCGACTCGCTGTCCCTCACGAGTCCATTGGTCTTAAGCTCGTTGGTGATTTGCCGAAGTAGTTGCCGCTCTGTCCATGATGCGCGGTAAGGATCGGTCAACCCACGGTCAACCCACGGCTGAACACCCTGGTTTCTCTTGTATAGCCATGGCCGCAACTGTCATGCATTTCAGTTTCTTGGTGCTCATTGCAAAGCATTCACACTTTTTGTTCAACATCTCACAGATTTCTTTCTTGAGTCCCTTGGTCACAGACGGTCCGACCTTGTTCTCTTCCATGTTGATTGTAGACAGGCCCTCCTTTCCACACTCAAACGTAGTGGACTACACGTTGTGAAATCATTAGCTCATCGGTATCCTGAAGTTCGACCAGGTCTCCACGCTTAACTGTCTGGCGCTTCTTGAGGATGATGTCAGAGTTGGTGACGTTCACGATAGAAAGACTTGTATCCCCGTCTTTTAACTCGCACAGGTAGTCCATCTCGTCCTCCCCAGCTATAAGGAATTATGACTGTTTTGTTTGTCATAATCTGAAACAAGTGTGACCCATTGTACAGTGTTTTTCTCAAGCTTGAAACTGTCTCTGGTGGACAACGCAACTCGCATATCATCATGGTCAACCTTGATTTCTTTGAGAAATGGAAAGTCTCGTTCGTCTAGCAGCATAATCGTTCCCTCTTTCCGAAGTAGCACAACGTTTGGTGTGTCAATGACGTCTGTTCCCACGATGATGTCGGGGCCCGTGAAAATGTTGTGTGGAACCACCTGCATTCTCACAGCCTTGAAGAATTTGCTGTCTACTTCAAGGTCGGCTTGGATCTCCCCTAAGGTTTTGCATGTTCCGCCTACGCCACATACTTGTTCCTTTCGGCTAGGAACTGCTACTTCTTTTGCCTAGCTGGGCGGCAAGTTTCGTCTTGATCAGGCTGATCTGCGCACCGGTGTCCAGAAGAGCAGCTGTTGGTTCTCCATCAATGTTCACTGATTTGAACGCTTGCGACGACCCACAAACTTTGTGCCAGTCTTTATCCTTGACCACTTGTAGTGCATTTTCTTTTCACTCATGACAATTATTTGTACTGTGTCCTTGCTCTCCACAGCGAGTGCACATTTTCTCCCGTTGTGAATCCGGGCAATCTCGTGCAATGTGGCCAAATTTCTGACAATTGAAACATTTCGGCTTCTTATTCTGGGCATGGTTGGAATCGTCATTCTCAGCTCGTGACAACAATTTGGCTTTCGAAGTTTGCCGTGGCCTCTCGTCTTGTTGTTTACGGTCCGACAGGAATCTTGCGTCGCGATTCTTCTGGAAACGCTCGTAGCTGTTAATATCACGTAAAAGGTCGTTAATAGAAAGGGGAGATCGATTTCGCATGGCGTAGCTGAGTTCGCTCAATGCTAGTCCCGTGATAATCTCCGCCTTCGTCTCCTCCAAATTTAGTCCCAGGCAAACGCAAAGCTTTTCTTTGTCGTGAACATAGGTTTCGTGGTGTTCGCCCTTCTGTTGCACTCGGCGTTCTATGATTCTGCACTGTTGAGTTTTCGACGGTAGGCAGACGTAAGCGTCCCGAAAAGCGGCTTCCCAGGACGGCCAAGTCTTGCAAGCTTCGCCCCAGGATTGCAGCCAGTCACGCACCGGTCCTGACAGCTTCAATTTGGCCACGGTTATCTTTTCTTCCTCGTCCCACCTTGCTAACTCAGTGATGTGGATAAACTCGGTAATCCACTTGTTTTGCTGCGATGTCACCATCACTTGCGGTGAACTTGGGAATCGCAGCTAACGCATGCGGAGCCACCCGCATGCATGGAGATATCCGAAGACGTCGGTCGACTCGACTGTGTCAATGACAGGCGCTCAAGATCTTGATTTTGTCGTAGCACTCGTGCCATATCATCTCCATCACGTCTGCATTGACCTCGCCTGTTGAGTCGGGCTTTTTGTTTTTGCTTCCCATTGCATGGTCACAAATCACAGTCAGTAAGATCTCGGGTATCAAAGTGAGGTCAACTCGCCTTGTCGCAATATCTGGATCTTGTTCCGATGTCAGGCCTCGCACCACTGATTTGACGAATCGCAAAGTCTCGCTCACTCACCGTAAGGTATGAATGAGGAGCAGCTCATCCCACTTCTGAATTGTTAAAAGATGAGAAAATATGTTTAATAAAATAGAAAATTATTCAAGAAAGGAGAATACATACTATTACATCATGGGACCCGGCCAACACCACGAGACACACATGTTCGTTCGGTCTTAATCTGGCTTCACGTGCTCTTCTTCTAAAAACACCATGATGATGATTGGTGGCGCACTGTATACGCCACAGGACAACAATACTGTCACTGATGTAATGCATAACCGTGGCAAGGGCAGTCTCGTATAGCTGCGATTTGGCTGGAAGCCGTGCTGGGACTGCAAGAGTATGTCATTCTCCTCCAGAAAAGTTAAAGGGGCCCTGCAATCATATTTAAGCGTCTAACTTTTTTGCGGTTTCCACGTCTCTTGGGGTTCGGGCAAGCCAGCGGGCACGGAGAGAGTAACTAAATATCAGTGCGTCATATTTTAACCGGACGACGTGGAAACCTCCTCCACCTATGGGGGTGACCCGCGGTGCCGAAAGCGCGCGATATGTGAGGTCTTTGGTCCTGGCCTGACTACTGGCCAGAGCCGCTAAAAGCTTTTTTTTAGTCGAAATACAAAATATAAGAGG
The DNA here is from genome assembly GCA_037355805.1 of Ixodes ricinus. NCBI lineage: Eukaryota > Metazoa > Arthropoda > Arachnida > Ixodida > Ixodidae > Ixodes > Ixodes ricinus. Next base: position 12,942 of record JAZHYW010011937.1, read on the forward strand.
CGCGAACCGTTTCAATTATTTGTGAAAGTAGTTTTTGTTCAGTATTTTAGATCAGAAAAGAAACAAATGCAGTTTATAAAGTACGGAAACAAGAAATGAGGTGTCGACATACCCGCCACCAAGCGGTAGAAAAGGCGGCGCGTACCAGAAAGGGGTAGTGGGATCAGGCACCGACGAGCGGCGAGCGTAGAAAGGTCCCGGATGTACGCGGCGGTGCTGCGGTGGTATACCGGCGCGAGTATCCGACCGGTTCTGAGCGTTCCGAAGGCCTTCGGCGCAGGTTTGGCTTGCGATTTGGCCTTTTGGCGGTATGGCAGCGCGAAGTGGCTCCCGTTCTGAACTGATCTTTACCCTGTGTTTGCTGTCGTTTGTGGCCAATGAAGTGTCATGCCGAATTAGTGTTTAATCGCGCAGCAAATGCAATGCGAGCCGCCCTGGCTGCCCGCTTCATACAGCCTATCCAGAACATGCTTTAGTGGCGCCCTCTCGAGCCGTCAACACGGAGTGCGGCAGCCGTGAGCGCTCGCCGAGCTCACTACCCCTCCTCTATTTCAAGGCCACTCAAGCGACCAAGGACGTCATGAAGGAGGTTATTTTTTGCTTGTTTTTGTAATTTTAATTTGCCTATAACTTTTAAAATAAAGCGAAATTCGAGAAAAGAAAAGTTTCATTAAGTTACTACGTTCAGTGCGCTCAGGTTCGGTGCAAATTAAAAACAAGTCAAAAAGTTGTTGCAGGGCCCTTTAATACAGCACGGTTAAGGAGAAGTTTCAATGTTCTACAGAGGATTGATGTGATTGAGACAGGGTGATAAGTTAAGATTGACTTAGCATAAGATGTTTGGGGAAGTACCCAGTCGTGTACTGAGTGTAAACACTGAACACCTTGCTTCGTAAACAACACAAAACTAAGACACTTAACTGTAGCACTGCATGACTGCATCCTGACTGTTCCTTCTTGCATTGCGACCAGGCTTTGGTACCTTTGAAAGGTTGCACATGCAGAGTTTAAAAGGGAAGGTCAAGACCGCCTGATCCCCCGCCCCTAAATCGACATAGGAATATATACCGGGCAATTATAAATCTGGTGCAAGAGTCGTAGCTGGAAGATGCCAGGCTGCCAGGACTGTCACGCAGTGCAGCAGACCTCGAACTGGGGGTTCGCTGCCTTGTTTGGGTTTTCGCTAGCTCCCAGAAGCATTTTGAAAACCTAATGGCACATTTCGAATACCTCTGCCCCTAGTTTCCTTACCTCAATCTCCCCTCAGAAATGCCATAATCAGAAACCCCGAAAAAAATTACGACGTGAGAACCTGCGGTACCATTTTGCCTGGTGCTACACCTGAGCTTCGCGCGAAAGTATTGCAGCGATCGTCGATGCGTCACCGTAACGCCCCACGACTTTTTAAAGGTAAAGAAACTCGAGCTCTCACGCACGATGAGTACCGATCAAAGCTATCCGCGCGCTCGCACTTCATTTCTCAACCGCATGTAAGCGATTTAGAGAGCGACGGCACAAGCGACGAGAGTCGGCGACGAGCGACGGTGATTTCTCAACTATAAACCGCATGCAAGCGATTCGGCGAGCGACGGGACAAGCGACGGCGACCCGCTTCGCTGTCGCTCGGTCAGTCGCGCGGTGAAGCAAACCGCATGAAAGACGAGCGGGAGCGAGCGACCAAGGCGATGAGTGACGATTTCTAGAAATCCAAAAACCGAGCGGTACGCGACGAGCGACCGTGGGAAATCTCCGTCGCTCGTCGCCGACTCTCGTCGCTGTCACCGTCGCTGTCACCGTCGCTTGCTTAATCGCTTACATGCGGTTCAGCCTTTATTCTTGTTTTTCTCTCGACTAGCACCAGAAAACAAGACTGGCTCGCGTCGTTCTGAACTTTCTGGACGCATATCTGGGCGGTCGGAGCTGCTACGCGGGGAAGCGGACACATCAGGGCGCACCAACGCTCACCCATAAACGCGTTTCTTTTCTTTTTTTTGTGCCGGCGGGTGGGGTTGTTTTATCGACTACACCAAATAATTACTATGTTTAAGCTTACATTCTACTTGGAGATGTATGCCTTCGAACGTTTAAAAACATTCTTATCGGCAGACTTTCGTGCGAGAGCAGTAATTTTTTTGCAATAATATTCCTTCTTAGGCAGTCATTGCGGAAATAGGTGCCTTAAATCCGTACGGTATATATACCACTGGTGCAACCGTTCAGCGTCAGTGATGTGGGGTTCTGTTGTGTATCAATGTTAGTAACCAGTGATTGTAGCGGAGCCGCCAGCACTAAGGGATACTTGAAAGAAGTGATAGAGGCAACAGTGTTTTGCAAGCACGCTTTTCAATGGAGTATCTGGGAAGTGTCACAAGAAGCGGCTAAGCCGCAACCTAGTTCAAATGTTGTTTCCACCACCGCTGTATCGCTCGCTATACAGCCAATGCCTGGACAAGATGTGCTTTGTCGGGTGAAGAAGATGTGCGGTCCTTCTTTTTAAGTTGCACAGCGACACACTACCAGTCAAACCGTGGCTAGAGGAAAAGGGAATCTTCGTTTCTGGGCGTGAATAGTCTTCTATGTAAGGCTCCTGAAACCATCGAACATGTTTTCCTGTATTGTTGGGATGCGGTGTTCTTCTGGGACATCTTGAAAGAACACTCAAAAAAGATTTGGATTTGACCTACGAAACTATTCGACACCTGCCAGTCGAAAAGAGTGACACGGCCCCGTATGACCTGTTCATGGTGCTTGGTTTGTTTAGCGTTTGGAAGACTCATATGGAATTTCAACATGCTGATCCCAAAATCAAATCTGTGCAGAAACACTTCATTGAGGTTGGTTATGGAGGTTCAATCTGTGACGTGCAGGAGTGCAGATACTGAACCTGACTGGGCGCACCTGTTTGACGAGATTAAGAATATGAAAGAACTTTAGAACGCCCACAAGTGCTGGGCAAGTCTGTTTTCTTGACATAGCACTTCTGTGCTGCATCGTTGTGACCAATAAAGAAAAAAGAAAAAAAGATGTGGGGTTGTGTTGTGTGCTGATGTATGTGCTCGCAGTTGTAACGTTGTAATGTATGTGTCTATGTTGTTCACTGCATTGTGTGCCTAATATCTATGTACGATGAAACGTCCAGTGCGAAGCGTGGGGAGCGTGCAAGTGGATGTTGGGTATCACTAGAGTTAGAAGCAGTTATTTCTTAAAAATATTGAATTGGACGGTAACAGCGCCACCTGGAGTAGTTTGCTTTAAACGCTGGATAATATTTATATATCCAGTGCTTTTAGAGTTTGCTTGCGCGCGTCATCTGGCCGTGGACGGTGCAACTGTCTTCGTATTTTCTTTCGCCTGAGGCACCTGAGGTTCGCATCAGCCGGTAGCATACTTTTGGCGAGTTGTAGAGAATCGTTCGGCGCACCGTATCGGTTGCGTGGGATTACGTATCAGTCCTAGAGCTCATATCCGTTGTGTGGGATTTGCGACGGAGTAATTGCGATACGAGAACGAGCACGGGTAAGTGACGCGAAATTGACTGACCATTGTGGCTCAATGCGTTTCGGCAAATTTGTGTTTTTTTTATTCACGACGCGAAATATGATTCGGTGCGCGGATTTCTTTATCTGCACGGGCAGCCGGATTCGCCAATAAATATACGACGTGCAAAGCTCGTGTTCTGTGGTCATTGGGTGCTCATCGTGCCCTGGAACTGTCGGCTCGATTTGGGTGGGCTCGGTCGCTGTTAGGCGGTCAACGCGGTGCTTTTCTGTCGAGTGTTGCCGACCAAGCACTGGCAGACCGCCAGTGAGCGGGAGGCATTTGCCTGTCCGGTGACTATCAGAATACTCTGCGTTGCGGTGGAACTGGTGGAACGTCGATGGCGTGCCGGAAGGACCTACAATAAACGCTCGATTTGGAGCCGCCATTTTGAAATGCACCTCCGATTCGACGGAGGAGCAACTTTCCTCCCTTGTTGAAGGAGGCAAAGTTGCTCCATTTCCGAAGGAACATATGTGTCAGACTGGTTCCTCCATTTAAGGAGGACAATGCTGACCCTTTTTCTAAGAGTGTACTGGTCGAATCACGTAGTGAAGTTTGAGTACCAGATCATGACCTAGCTTGGGGAAGATATTCCAGCTGTTGCAATGACAGACTTAGATTCAATTTGCCAAAAACAATATTTGGGTAACTGGTTTATGGGGTTAGGCTTAAGGAGTACGTACTGTACCTGTTTCAGCTTGTCTATCATCGGTTACCTGTACCTGCTGTTCAGGGTAGGCCTCTTTTTTGTTAGAAAGGCAATGCCGTTATGATTTGTTTTAATTTTCAACCTTTGTTTCAGACGTGTCCCGCAGTTTATCCCGTCGCAGTGTGTCCCGGGATATCAACTAAGCGCTGCAGTGTGCGCTTCGAAAATCAGGCCTAAGAGACAGAGGTCCCTCTAGAAGCTGCGACACTTTGTTTCTGCCTGGCATGGGTTCTCGACCTTCTGTACTTTGTTAAATATCGTCGCAGATTTGTTTGTTTCGAGAGATTTGTAGTTCTCAAGCACTCAAATCTGGGCATTATAGGTACAAGGCTGCTGACCACCTTGAAATCGTAGGCGAACAAAAGGAACTGAAGCTTTTTATTTCACAGGCTGCTAGAAATATTCTTTGTGTGCCTGTGTAATGCGTTTAGGGAATACATTAGCATTTAAGCGGGCATTATTTTTACTTTCTTCAGCACCCATATTCTCTGAAGGTCGAAAACAAATGCCAAGGTTTTTTTTAATCTAAAATATGCTAGTCATTTTACTGCCACATATTTTATAACCGGGGACTTTTTCACCTAGGTGTTTGATTTTTGATAGTCGTTTTTATTACACAAAAAGCAAATGACATTGAAATGAGCTGTCTCTTGGTAGGTTTGTCTCCAAGATGTTTTATTCTTGAATTGATATATAGGGTGTCTACAATAGATTTTAGTGCTGTGAAATGAGCCAGAAAAATCGGGTCCTGCATGTAGAAAGCTCAATTAAAGTTTTACCGTAGGTGAATTTTTCCACCAGAAATATTAAGGTGTAGCTCCCTTAACATGACAAATAAGGCCAACAAACTGGCCAGTGTCAATAGCAGTCATGTTTGCAGATGCCAGAGTTAGCGATGTTTATAACTCCCAATAGGCCTAACGAGCAGATGAAAGCGCCTTCTACTTACTGTGCTTAGAACAAAATGACGTAACAGTTCACAACCATTGCTAACTTTGTCGTCAGCAAACATGTCCACCGTTGGCCCTGGAAAGTTTGTGTCATTTGTCACAGAATGGAGGCGAAATTCCTTACAATTTCAACAGGTATCATGCACATTCAGTGAAACCTCAAACTTTTAATGTGCAGGCACATATTTTTCAGGCTCATTTCGCAGCAATAAGAACCATTGTAGACACCTATATATGCACTGATGTAAAAATTCGGCAAGTATGTTATATGTACTTGATTTTATTTCCAGTGTTGTGCAATTCCAGAATAAATATTATGCCATAATGAAAGTGATGATTTGTGTCTACTTATGGCTGGTGCAACGTTTTTCGTAAAACAGTGATGTTGGCTGTTAAAGCCTGCCTCAAGGTTCTGGAAGCCCCTGGTTTCCCTCCCCGAGAAGGCGTGAGCCGTGAACTTTCCGGCCGGAGTTGTCTAGCATCGAACCTCTTGTGTAACTCCTCTTTTCTGAAAGGCCAAGTCAGCCGCCTGAATAAAGGCTTTGGGTGGAGACGAGAAAGAAGAACATCAACCTCCGGGGCACGCAACCGGACTTCTTTTGAGCCACAACAGCAATGTTACTTGAATATAAACAAAAATAAACAAATTAGGCAAAGACCTTAAGAAAGCACGAGAAGACCATCGAATGCACTTAGGAAACCTTAAGTACAGTCGGAAGCCTATTTGGAAATCCAAAAAGTAAGATACCCTTTAAACTAACGTTTGTATCGTTAGCTTATGGCTGATGAAGAATAATAATACTTAATCCTCAAACCTTTAATTAGAAACACAGCAGCCGGAACAAATAATATCAAGTGCCATACCGATCATAGCTGTCGCCCATCTTTTGTGTTCTCCTCTGCGGCATATATGTAACATTGCATTAGCAACTGGTACTTTTCCCGATGGCATGAAAATCGCAAGAGTTGCTGTTTTGCCCAAAGGAGGTTCTTTTGACAGCATTAATAGCTATAAATCCATACCCGTACTTCCTTTGTTTTCAAAAGTATTAGAACATCTGATAAAAAAACGCTTCAGCAAGTTTTTGAATGATAGAGATGTTTTGTAGTGCAGCAATACGGTTTTCAAGAAAAAAGTCAACAGAAATGGCGCTACTTAGTATCAAAGAAAAATTAATCAATAATTTTGAAAATGAACTATTTACCATTGGATTATTTCTAGACTTTAGAAAAGCATTTTATTCCATGAAACATGATATATTGTTTTATAAATTACTGCTTTTATAGAATTCGAGGTGTTGCTTTAGATTTGGTACGTAGTTACTTATCTTGTCAGGCCACAATATACGTGTTTTAATAAATATCGGTCCAAACCAGAACAAAATTTCGCAAGGGGTTCCACAGGAGACTATTTTAGGTCCTCTGTTTTTTTATTCATTTATATTAATGATATTGTACGTATACCAAACACTCCTCAAATAGTTTCGTATGCCGACGATACAAGCTTATTTTTTTCTGGTTCATTTTTACGTCATCTAGAAGTTACTGCTAGCTACGTGGCTCAACGAATTATCGGACTGGCTTGACTCTAAGCAACTTCAGTTAAATGTTAAGAAAACAAAATATGTAATTTTTAAGCCACGAAGTAAACCTGACGATTGTGAAATTCTTTTAAAATTCCAAGACTCTACGATCAAGCGTGTCAACGTTTATAAATTTTTAGGAGTTCCTTTTGAAGAAAATCTAAAGCTGGACACCTCATATAAATGAAATGCATGCAAGCATCTCGAGATCTATTGGTGTTTTATACAAAATTAAATTGCTGGTTCCATGCTGGTTAAAACGTCAGATTTGTACTATACTTTAGTGCACTCTCATCTCCATTCCTGTTTATTGTTTGGGGTTCGACAACTAAAACAAATATTGATAGGTTGTTTCATTTGCAAAAAAAGCAAAAGGTTTATAGAAAACCTTCAGCGTACTGACCACACAGCACAGTCCTTTTTTAAACACAGTTTTCTTACCATTAGTCAATTTTTCTTTCTTTAACTTTCAATGAATGTCTATAACAAAATAATTAGTTACCCCACCCGTTTTTTGACGCACTTCTTCCTAGTAATACACGATATAATCTTCGACACGGCTCCTATAGAGTACCTTGGTCTAGAACGAATTATGGACATCACCAATTAGCATACTTGATAGCTGATTTCTTAAATAAACATCCAGCCGTTAGGTAAATAATCTCAGATTGTGCATCAAAAGGCAGCTTTAAAATTAGTATAAAGCGGTACCTTCTGTCATGTCACGTTGAGTAAATACTTTTAGATTATATTTTCATTGTGCATGAGTTGTGTTACCTGTCTCATTTATTTCGAAAGTGTTAAGTGCACTAACGACTGTATAAGCTGTGTATAAAACATGCTGTGTTGATTGTTGGTGATGTGCTATTGCATCTTGTAATTCTTTAATAATTATTGTGTTTTTTTTTTCGCCTGCTGAGCGTGTTTTCCTTGTATACTGTTGAATTTCCCCCTCATGCTATGCCCCCTTGAGGCGCTTGTGAGGGTACAAATAAATGAAAATGAATGAAAAAATTGTGAACGGGTGATAGGGCCACGTCAGGCAGAGTAAATCTGCCTTTTTGCCTTGTTACGCTAGACCTAGTGTCTAAATAAAACCAATTAAATTTAATTCTGATTAACGTTGGACTTCAAGATGGCGTTTGAGACTGCTATCGCTTCGGAGTATGCCACCCGGTAAGCACAACGCACCAGGGGGCGTGGCCTGCGCCGTCGTCGTCCGACTTGCATCGCATTCAGCGAATGCCCAAGGGCGTCAGCAAGCAGGACGGAACTCCGAAGCCTCCTTGAGAGTCGGGGACACGGCAATGCTCTCGCTGCAACGGCGACCATGACGCAATGAACTGCGGTTTCCGCAACGCGGAGTACCATTTCTGCAAGTGGAATGGACACACCGTCAGAGCCTGCCGTCAGAAAGAAGCGGCAAGAAGCCGAGCCAAGTGCAGCGATCAGAGTGTCGAACCGAAATTTTTATCGGCTCGGTTCGGGTTCGGGTTCACGGCTTTCGGTTCAGTTCCGGTTCAGCTACGGGAGCAAAAATACCGGTTCGAACCGGTTCGAACCGGTTTGAACCGCTAAATTTAGAATGTATTTTCCGCGATTTTTTGGCAATAGGCGCTATTTCCGCCGTGAAACAAGTACCTATATAGTTTTTTTTTATCATCCGTACAATCCACCTTTATTTTCAGGTACCAAAAATAAGAAATTCCGTTATTTATTTTGACGCAACAGTAAAATAAATTTTAGATTAACATATAAAACGTTGTGTTTATACGACTGTCTACCTCAGTCATATATTTAACCTAATCGAAAAGGTTGTCACGAAGTCTGGTAGGTCACCCAATGTACCCATGATTGATGTAACTTTGAATCGAAGTATCAAAAGCTGAATCGTAGTTGTGCTCATGAACTAAGGAATTCAATTGCAGTGCACACAATCATGGAATGGGTATCTCGCCGCCATATATATCATGAAATATAGTTTACGAAATACGTTTTACAGTATACAGAGTGCGGCCGTAAGGACCAACATGTTTGGCTCGCCTTGCAAAATTCGAATTCCAAACGTACATATCTGAAATTGGACACGCGGACGTAGTTTTGCAAGAAGTGTTATGTTCAATTTTTTTAGAGCTCAATTTTGAGGTAGTGAAGTATTAAAAATAAAGCAACATCGGTGGCCGTGCATTTGCTCTGTCCTATACCAGCATGTTTGTTGTCTGCACACTGGTTTCTGAGCTCGCTCCCGGATGACTTGCTGCACGCAAAATGTCAAAAGCTAATGACAGAGGCTGTCGATGAGCAAGACAATCGCGATAATCAGTACATTTAACGAAATATCTGAACAATGACCAGCTGGGAGAAAACTCTCAAACCAGTGTGAAGACGACGAACATCCGGTACAGGGCATATAAAATGTACGACCGCCGTTTTTTCTCTATTTTTAATGTTTTAATATCTCTGACTTTAGCTGTTAGCGACAAGCCATAAACCTTCTCGCGAAACTACGTTCCCGTACCCAGCTTCATGCAGTGTTGTACACGTTCCTCAAAAAATGGAACGAAAGCTCGTTCCTCGTTCCTTCTGATTTTTGGAACGCGTTCCCGTTACAAGTTCCATCGGTGTAAAAGGAACTCGTTCCCGTTACAGTTAAAAAATGGAACGCATCGTTACATATACGTTACTTTTGTATTTTGCTGATTACCATATTTAGTTAGATCAAGCAAAGCTTTTTTTTTATCTATCCCATCAAATGGGTACATACATATTTATATGCCGTGATGGAAGGGCACCAGAAGAAGAAAACAAGCGGAATCGAGGTGTTATTTGCTGATATATTGAAGTTTAAAAATGTCAGCTTTTAACCATATTCATATTTGTGATGAACGATTCAGACGAGCCAAATGTATTGCTACCACACATGGCACGAGCGTTACAATTTCACACTTTTCAATCTAACAAAGTCCCTTGTTAAAACTTAACAACAGTTGTTTCTCGATGTTGCTGTCCGCAAGACGAGCAAGTGAAGGAGAGGGTAGGGCTTTTGGAAGGTCAGTCTTGGAAACTACCAGTTCTTCTTCGTGAAGGTTGGATTCGTTGTTCGGTTTGAAGGCGAGGGACAAGGGGAGAAGGAATCAAGGTTAATTTTTGTGCATCTTTTAAGTGACCGATGTTCAGGATACAAGGGTGCGTTCGATGTCTGGTAGCCTGTGATTTTGTTGTAACTGTAGGTCTCTTTATGAAAGTTGAGAAATGTCTTTAGTTGGCCTTAGATTTCTGTGGGTATGAGGATTCGTGGAAAGGGGGGGGGGGGGCAAAGAAAGTAGCTGAATTTGAAACGTCCCTCTTTCTGTGTCTTTTCTTGCGACTATAAGGTTTGCTTTTTGTACCGCAGTCTCGGGCACTCAAAAAATAATCAATGTCCATAGCTATCTGGCACCCGACTGTCACCAAGCGAGGACCACACAAAATAAGCCCTAAGATAAGTAGCCAAAAAGTTAACAAGTTAAAAACAATATGTTCGTGAAGATATAGTTTTTATACTTTTAAAATTTCCCTGTTACAAATAAAATAAAAATTACCCCACTGAACGAAAAAAAAAGGAACGCCGTTACTCTTTCCGTTCCAGTAAAAATGTAACGAGTTCCCGTTCCAGTTCCACCGATGTAAAATGGAACGGCGGCGTTCCTTCGTTCCTCCTAAAAGGAACGCGTTCCAGGAACGCCGTTCCTTGGAACGTCGTTCCGTACAACACTAGCTTCATGTATGTACGTTTTTAATTCGAATTTTGCAAGCCGTGTCAAATGTGTTAGTCCTTACGGCCGCACCCTGTATATGATGACGACGCAACTGGGCTAAAGCGGTTGAAATATCTATGACAAACGCTTGCATTCGGAGTCACTCTAGGTGAGTCATATACCTCTCATAATAACAGTGAGTGGCAATCACAACACGTGTTTTCCCAACCAACACCTTTTATACTCAGCATCGTGATGATGGCGAAGAATCATGCAGAAAAAAGTGATCAAAATGTTTCACTATAATCTATATGCACCTTCGTACTCAGATTGAATCTGGCCTAATATAGCGCGTACCCAAGTGAACGTTTTTCTTATACAGGATAAACTGGCATAGCCTGAGTGTTGAGGTGTGTTCTTGACAAGATGCCGGAGCATTCCATTTAAAAATAAACATCACATTTGCTTATTGATATTTTATTTTGTTTATTTAGTCATTACATACTGCAGGCCTTAATGAGGCCCTTGCAGGTGTGGGGTACAGATCCAAAAGATGCAAATAATGAAAAAGACACATTTAAATTGTTCAACTATCGTTTTATATAACTAACAGTAAGAAGAATAGCAATGACTGCCGGGAAAAAAATCAACGTAGAGATGCGAAAGATGCAAAGATAAAAAGACCCATTCCAACATTTCGATTATCGCCTTACCTAACTAACAGACAGGAGAATAGCAATGACCGTGAGAATAAACAATCAACGCTCGAATACAAACATGTGACAGAAAACTTATGGCATGAATAAAAAAGGGTGATCATCAAGTACTTTATTAAGTTCAGAGGATAATAATATATCATAGCGCAGTGTGTTCAAGTTACATATAGTGCGTGGAAAAAATGGAAACTTGGAAATGTTAGTTGCAATAAATGTAACCTGAAGAGAAAACGCGTGGTTGTACCTAGAACAAAATAGTATTCCATGCTCTTCTCGACATTACTGCTCTCATGGTCTGCGTGCGTAATCGTCATAGTTCCTTCACGCTTCCCTGTGTCCTTTGTTTTTGTCCAGCCCAAAGACACATAAAATTGCTCTTCTTGACATAAAGAAGGCAAAAACAGATTTTGCATTTGTTTGACAAGTTATATAGGTGTCAGGAATGCATAGGTATTTAAGGCTCTCCCAAATCACTTTGGGCCTATCGAGGATAAAAACGCCGAAAAAGATTTGCAAAGAAGCTTTCAGATAATGTGGGGGTGCATTCACTTATGATGTATATCTTCGAGGTGATCAATCCTTCATTTATGTTGTCAGACCTTCAGTCAGTAATCAAATATAATTTTATTATCATCATAAATGTGACTGTATGAAGTTCACATAACTGAAAATAGTGGATTGACGGGCTAGTTAATTGTTGACAGACAGAATAAAACAGTAGCGCATAAAAGACAGGATAAACCTTTTTTTGTTGCAGGTTAGCGCTCGTCCTGTGTTTTGCTTCCTTTGTGTCCTATCTTGTATGCGGTACTCTTTTACCATGCCACAAACCTGATTGAGACCGATACGGGAGGACGACACTCGAGAATACGCCAGCTGTTGAAAGCTGTAGAAACATGCTTTTTTATTTCGCTGTTTGGCAGTGTGAAACACCGGGTCGCGTAATATGCCAAAAATGACTCTGTGCTAACATGATAGATCCGAAGTCAAGTACACGCAATGGGCAGAAAAACAAAGATAATAAAAGATAATCTTGAAAAATATCTAATGCATAATGCCTTAATTTAAAAAAAAATGTATAGAGGTGCAATGATATTCCTAATTACACATAAATAGCCAGAAGGACAGACAAAGATTCTTATAATCTTAACATAACTCACATTTGGGAATCAGCTTGAATAAACTCCGAAACTTCGCAAAATACCGCCTCGGAAGGGCAATTGTTGCATTCGGTTTGACGTGGGGTTCTTTTTTTCACTAACTTTAAAACTTCGTGCTTTTAGTAATGCGTTCTGACATTTTATTTGGCTGGATTATAACATCGCGAGATGCACCAAAGTTACCACTCGTGCAGCAGGCGCAAAAGCTAGCAGTGGCGGAACGCGATAATAATCTAATCATCCGCATTCCGCCACTGCTAGCTTTGCGCCTGCTGCACGACTGGTAACGTTGGTGCGCCCACGAGCTTACCACGAGCTTCAAGTCATTCTAAAATTGACTGATATAGTGGTTTTCAATTGTAATCAGCATGTTCCTATTTGAAACCATGTGATTATTTTTGCTAACTAAAAAGTTAATAGAATAGTTTAATTTAATTATCCGACTTACCGCAAAGATTAGCCACATATATGATGTCCCCCTGGCCGTAGAACTCACCTGCCCAAACTGTATTAGTGCACCTTTAACGGATTTTTTTTTGTAATAAATCTGTTTGAATTAAAAAGGAACACCCGGTATATAAGGACGAGGCAACTGAGATAAAAGCAATAATGTTTCAAGATGTCACGGCGATTTTAGGACAAGCCCTTTCAGTCTACATTGGATAGAATCGCTGAGCGGCAATCACAACGCTTGTTTTCCTAACCAACATTGTTTACACTCAGCACCGTGAAGCAGGCGAACGATCGTGCAGAAAGAAGTGATCTAAATTGGTCACTCAAATCTACACGCACCTCCATACTAAGATCGAATCTAACCCAAAATAGTGCGTATCCAAGGGAACATTTTCTTATAGAGGATAAACTAGGATAGCTTCGCTGTCGAGGTTTCTTCTTCACAAGATGCCGGCCAATTTAATTTGCGAATGAGCGTCACCCTTGCTAATTGAAGTAGTATTTCGATATGGCGTTTACTTAATTGATTAATTTATTACGGTCTGCATGCGTAATCGTCATAGTTCCGCTACGCGCCCTGTGTACTGGTATATGCTTGAAAAGTTATAAGTGTGCAGGAACACAGCTATTTAAATCAGCTTACAGATCAGAATTTTGTTTAAGGCTCTCAAAGATAACTTAAACAGATGCCTGTAGAGGATAAAAACGCCGAAAAAAAGTTTGCAGAGCATCTTTAAGATAATTTGGTGTACATTTACTTATGATGTATCTTTAAGGTGATCGGCCATTTATTTTTGTTGTAAAATATTCAGTTAGTACTTAAATATACTTTTCTTATCTATAAATTTCACTTTATTAATTTCACATAGCCGCTTGAGACCTACACGGGAGGACAACATTCGAAAATACGCCAGCTCTTGAGACTGCGGAAACTTACTTTGTGTTCGCTTCTTGCCAGTGGGAAACACCGGGTCGCGGCGTATGCCAAAAAATGACTTCGTTCTAACATTATAGACTTGAAGGCAGATACACGAAATGTGCAGAAATATAAAGTAAATAAATGGTGTTCTTCTAAATAATCCCATACACAGCGCCTTACTGCAAAAAAAAAGAACTACATAGAGATGCATGCACTGATGTTCCTAATTACACATAAATAGCGCGAAAGACAGACAAATATTATTATCATCCTAATATAAATCACATGTGAGCATCGGGTTGCACGAGCTTGAAACTTCGCGAAATACTACCTCGGGAGGCTAGTGTTATATTCGGTTTTGGCGTACACTTGTTTTGGGCCCTCACTTTACAACTTTGTGCTTTATCAGTCGTGCTCTAACCATGTTGAATTAACCTGAGACTGGAGTTGAGAAGAAACATCAAAACGTAGAAGGGACAGAAAATATACAAGACGATGTCTTTTGTCTATTTACTGGACGACGTCTCTTGTCTGTCTAATATACAAGACGTGGTCTTGTCTATTTTCTGTCCCTTCTATGCTTTGATGTTTCTTCTCTTCCCCACTCTCAGGTTGATTCAACATGGTTAATATTCACCAGCCCACCTGCACCCTAATGATTTTTTCTGTGCTCTAACCTTTTTATTAGGATGCCGTATATATCGCGACACTGCTATATATACTGCACAATTTTTCAATTAGGACATCTTCATTTGCTGGGGTTGCAAACATCGCATTTCACCAAGACACTGATATGTTTTATGTGGGTTGCACGTGATGTCATCGCACTACATGCTGGTGGTCATTGCGATTTGTTCTTGATGAAACAATCCAATCCGGTGGTGCAAGATGCACGCTGCAGAAGGTTCGTGCTCAGTGCAAGTCATGTATTTTAGAGACAAATTATCTTTTCTTGGTGCAGCATCGTAAGAGATGGCGTGAGCGTCTGACACCATGAAAACGCACTTTCTGGCAGGAGTGCTTTTGCAATCAAAGTCGTTTCCGGAGCCAGGCTTTCTGATATCTGCCCAAGATGCCGGGCAGAGTAACCTTTACACTAGCATGTTTTTAAAGCAACCTCTTCTTTTCATTTGTTTTGCTGTTCCAGAGAATACGCTTCATTCCTGAGGGACTCCCCTCCTCCATTTGGGGGTGTTAATTCGACGATTATATTTGTGCCACTTGTTAACAGCAATCCTCCATTGCTTTTAATTTGCACCCAAAACCTGTGAAGCTTAAACAAAATACGGAGTCGGTAGAAGCAAGGGAGAAACTTGAGAACGACACTCCTGTGAGACTTCTAGAGCGGCTGCCAACTTTCGGCTGTCCCTGTGAGGAAATCTTCCTTTCAGGTATCCCTCCCTATACACTTGTAGTCACATATAGTATTTTCCTATGCTTCTATTCTCGGGTACAACGTTCTGAGGCAGTTCAGCAAAAAGAAAAACATGTTTGGGTGCCTCAAAAATGTGTCGTGCAACAATTGTTTTTTACTTTCAGTAAATACCGCTTAATTAAAACTAATCTCTGACGTTAATGGGGAACTGTAGTAGACCGTTTCCGCAGCTCGCTAAGCACCCGGATAGCGCTCCGTAATCCCCCACAAGACCTTGAACTATGCAGATAAGGCTGGCGGCGGGCATGCGCAGGTGCGGCGTTTTCTTCCGGGATACCGTAGCGGAGGAGAAAAACGGTCTACTACAATTCCTAATAACTCGCAAAAACACCTATTGGTATTCCTCTTTGCGGAATGGCAGGCACCAAAAAAATTAAGGAAGAAAAAAACAGCTTTCTCCTCTTCAACTCGAAATTAGAACAAGCGGTCACGTGATCTGACGCTAATTATATTCCGTCAGTGTTCACCATAGTCATGCACTAGGGTTGGCGAAGCATAGAGCATGGGCCGAGCTTCGATATTGTTAGAGTTCGGCTATTCTACCTTTGATTTAGCACGAGCCATTGCCCGAATGTTTGACGATGCCGATTGTCCCGAACCCGACAACTCGACTCCGGCTCATGCCAATTGTGTACGTGATGTCACGTGACTGGCGGTGAGAAATCACCGCCAGTTATGTGACGCCACAGTGTGACGTCACAGTGTGAACACTGTGAAGTCACAGTGTGATGTTATGTGATGTCACGGTGTAAACAACGCGAATAACTCTCTTGACTTTCTCATTTTAAGTTGACTCGACGCAGTAAGTCACTTGACATCGCAGGGCCACGTAACGTGATATTACTTAAGAGCGTGTCCTTCAAACCATGACATCACGTGACCCCGTGACACATGATTAATCGTAGTGCCAATACAAAAGCGCCACGATAACTCATATTTTCTCATACATTCAAATTTCGTACATGTCGATTTGATGAATACAAAGAAATACAGTTGCCAATTTTTATTCTCAAATAATAATAAAAAAAGATTACCGTGAATCGTTTTGATCTCATTTCCGCTATTTTTTTCCGGTTCAGTTCCGGTTCAGTTCCAAGATGGCGGCGAAGATTTCGGTTAGGTTCGGTTCCGGTTCGGCTAAAGTAACGGTTCTGCTCCGGTTTTCGGTTCGGTTCGGTTCCGGTTCGACAATCCGGCAGCGACAGCCATTCAGGGAAGTCAACTGGTGACAAATCGGGACGCGCCAGGCTGTACGGACCTTACCATATTGCGAATGGCCTGCCAGTGTTCCTGGCAACCGTCATGTTCAACAGAAACCAAGTTCCTGCTCCTTGCTCAGTCATTTTATTTAGCAGTGCCCTCACTGCTGCCACAAGTGACTCGCATCTTCTGGGTGCTCTACTGGAGCATATCGGGCTGTTTCAAAACCGAACCGAAGCAGCTTCTACGGCTATGTGGCCTCTTGCTTTTCACTCTATTATCAGCTGCACATTACTGCTTGCGCTCCGGCCCTTGTACCACTACTTTGTTGGCCTGTTCTCGAACTCATGGCATCATCACTGACATTGCCATTGGTCTGAGGTCTCTTAGGTTCAATACCAGTCTCAGCCCTCATGCTGGCTATTGCAGGGTAATTCCACGTCAGTTCGTGCAATGCTGGTCCGGGTCATAATTTAGATATTTTTGTTAACAATATTGAAGAAAGCCATGTTCTTGGGAGGAACATTGAGCTATATATGAACGCCGTAACGATTGTTTTCGCTGAGATATAAAATAGAGGAGCTTGAGTCGTGAAAATTGAGAAGATTTCCCGATGCTAATTTGCACAGTCGTCATTTTCTCACCGAAGCTTTCATGTCACAATAACTTTTAGAGCGCAGCTCTTAGGCGCCCGTTTCCTGCTTAAGCGGCGTCGCCGTCGCCGCGGGCGTAACCGCACAGTGCATTATGGGTAAATTTCCCCGCTAAATTTAGCGGGAAAAATTTTCCGCTAACATTTATCCGCTAAATTTAGCGGGGAACTTTTTCCGCTACATTTAGCGAGGAAATTTATCCACTAAATTTAGCGGGGAAATTTTCCCGCTAGATTTAGCGGGAAACTTTTTCCGCTAGATTTAGTACTCGCTAGATTTAGCGGGAAATTTATCCGCTAGATTTAGCGGAAAATTTTCCCGCTAAATCTAGCGGAATATTTTCCCCGCTAAATTCTAGCAGAAAATTTCCTCCTGCCCCCACCCTCGAGGTCACGTGACCCCCAGGCCACGTGACCCCCCTCTCCTCCCAAGGTCACGTGACCCCCCTGGTCACGTGACCCCCCGAGGTCAGCTGACCCCCCCCCCGTGCTTTCCCTCCTCCGCAAGAGTTGCGCTCTAATTCGGCGTTACAGGGAGTTGTAAACGGCTTTCATTTTTAATACATTTTACAAAAGATATAAAACGCATACAGAAAAATTAAGAATATCAATAAAATATTTCTATGCAAATAAAATTATCAAACATGGCATCGAATCGCGTTTTAGAGACATATTCACAATTGTTTTGCAAATTAACCATCTTTTATAATACTTTACAAAACATTAAAATGTGCGTCTTGCAATATTCTTGAAAATATTGAAAGATAATATGCCCGCCCTTAGTTGCCTTTTTGTTATTAACGCGGAAATGCAGCTGATTTCTCACAATGTGGCAAGATTGGGCGTCGATATAAAAAAAGACTCCATCTTTTATTATTTTTTAACTCCCCTTGGCACTTTGCAGTGACTTCAGCTAACTTGTGATGGCAAAACATTGAGTAACGTATGATTAGTGTTGTTCGTTTTCGGGTAAAACCCGATTTTACCCGATTTGTACACCCCGAACATGTTTCAGGAGAATCGGGTTAAACCCGATTTCTCCCGGAAATTCTAAAACCAAATAACCAATGTATTTATTTTTACGCCGCACAGAGTTTGTGGTGCACACACGTTAGCTACCCTACGTCGGGACGAAAGTGACCTATAGTTCATTTCGCAAGCTGCGTGCAGCACTGTGGACGCTACACAGCTCTCAACCAACCGCCAAACGAGCGCGCCTAACTCACCGTGATATTCTGCGGAGGCCGGCTGAAGTAGAGCGACAATAGAGTGTCGGGGCCTCGGAGGCACATTTCCGTCTTCCCGCTGTGCGGGTGGAACCGCCTTGGCACGCCAAGTAGCTTCGGCCCTGCTGCACGCAGCTTATGAAATTCACTATCAATCCCCTTCCACCGCTGTTAAATCTCGACGCCCAACAGGGTCTCTCGGGTAGCATGGCCATCTCGCTGGCGGCGGTCTACCTTTCTCACGAACAACGTCCGCGCCAGTCAGTCGGGGTAAGCAGATCGGAACAACTTACAAAGGTTTATTCCATAGCGAAATATCTGATCGAAAACGACCGTCCCTCAAGCGGTCCTGGTTTTTTGTTGACACCTTAGGGAGAGGAGGATTCCCTGGGCGGTGCTTCCCCTGAAGCGACCGACGGCAATCGGACCAGCGGAGCTCACCCCCAAAGGGAGATTAACGTTCGGGAATGAGAAGACGACGATTATACCCCACACTCGAATACTATAATGGGGTAAAAAACTTGTGATACCTAAAAAAAAAAAGAATGTATTATTTAGTATTTCTGTCAATTTAACCCGAAAATACCCGAATTTCGGAATGTTTCCTAAAAAAGCCCGATTTCTCCCCGATTATCAGCTTGAAATTTAGCACCCGATTTTTACCCCCGAATTTAAAAAAATATAAAACCCGAAAACGAACAACCCTACGATATACAAACGGAGAAAGCTACGACAAACCTTCACTCGGAGCGAGCCGATGTCTTCGTCATATTGGCTTTTTCCGCACACCGCCAAACATTTTGAGCGTTAGTTATGGCATGTATATTACTTTTTTTTTATCAAATTTGGTGTTTTTTTTTAAAAAGGGATAAAAAAAGGAAAAAACTGACGGGAAAAGGGACTTTGAGCTGGAATACCATTAATTAGCTAACAATTCCCAAAAACAAAACGGCCCCACTCTGCAAATTCGCTAACTATGCACACATAAGCTTAAAACTATCAGTTGAGCAAGTGGCCATGTATACATTCGGCCTATCGGTATATGATGACTTCCGCAGATGTGATGCCTGGATTCCTCTCACTGGTTTTAGGGTGGTCCACTCTGCTTGCTTCACCACGCGAAACTCTCAGGTGGAACATGCAGTCATCTGTGCCTTTTCGCGTAGCACTTGCCGCAAAGTCTCTCGCGGTGAAAATCGTTGAGTTGAGCGAAGATCTCGAGTTGGTGAGCGTTGCGTGGTGTTTAAGAACATATCCTTGTAATGGCACGCTCCATCACAAGCGCTTTCGATGTCCAGTGGCTGAAAAAGATCCATACTTGCCGAAGACGGTGTGTCGAGGAGGATCCTTCTTCCGAGACAATTCGCTGCAATAAGAGCGATCTCACTGAGTGCTCGGCGCTTGCTGCGTCGCCGCCGCAACTTCTAGTTCACAGGGAGGCAGACGGACGTGCATGCGAGGCTCGTGCCATCTCGTCCCTTAGCAAGGAAACTAAGACGTTTGAAATATACCACATTCTAATTTGAGTGTATTTGAAGTACAGCTCATAATTGTAAGTACACACAAAATAGACCGAAAATACACACCTCTTTTTTTTACTTAGTTCTAAAATATATTTCTGAAAATAGTTTTAAAATGCCTCTATTTCAACTACATTTGGAGTTCTCTTCATGCGTTCTGAAATATGTAAATACTGAATTAGTAGGCACAAAATACCTTTCAATTAGATTTCTTAAAATATTAGTTTATTTCTTGCAAAATATACTCCAACCCTAAAAAAAAGGCAGCGATCAAAAATATGCGCAGAATGCTCTTAAACCTGGAAATCGTAAATACTGTTGTATGTTATAACCTAAGTACCTTTCTGACTGCAATAATTTGGTAGTCTGACTTCAACTACCAAAGTGTTGAAAAGCTCGCACTATCAGAAATTCACTTCAAGCAGATGTGGAGTACATTGAACTGCCTAAATACAACATTTGATTAGTTTGTCAATTGAGTTGTGCAGCATCGCACTGATGAATTAGAGCAGTTTATGTTATTGTTTCCTTTTTTCTATCAAGAACATACCTGATGAGTTTCTTGCACACTAATCACAAACGAGGGTTCAGGGAACTACACCACAACACTTGCTGATGCTGGAAAGCTTCAGCTAGAGCTGTGAGCAGATATGTTTGGCGTGGAATTGTGTTAGCACAATGTTAGTTCACTGAATGTGTATACTCGCCATTGTATGTGATGTGAGTAGTGACTTTATATTGACCTAATGACCATATTAATTAACTAGTGAAGCAAGTTACTATTTTACATAAATCTATGACTCATCCTGGTGGTCTATAGAAAACATTTCTTCAAAGCGTTTTTGTGGATATTGTTGTGACTTAATTATAGTTCTTTCAATGCTTTTAGTAGAATATCGTCCACGAACTAATACATTGTTTCGTTGACTCCTAGAAGATAGAATACTTAGAACCTTAAAAGTGCAGAGCTGGTCACCGACCAATGATTACCTGAATAGCTGGCTTATATACAGGCATTCAACGGGGCGTGATTCAGGCGTTCAGTGCGTCATGGTGTTTGTGTTAGTGTTCGTTTCTAATGTGTAGGTTAGGGATCGTAGTACTGGTAGAGGCTTCAAATACCACAGAAATACCATTTATTAAATAGTCAAATCCAAAAAAATAAAAAGTTTGCGTAGTCGCTTTTTAAGACACAAATGACATCTTGAGGTGGAAGGAATTATATTTTTGGTATATCTAAAATCATTTCTGATTAATATTTATGATATAGTTTGAATACGTTACTTGCGTGTTTCGAGTGCGGCCAAAATAATACAGAATGAATACAAAATGAATATTCATATTCAATATATATTTCAAATTCGTTCCGTCTGGCACTCTTTTTGCTAAGTGGGTGCTCTGCACGCGCAGAGCTCGAGAGCGAGCTTGCGGCACGTGCAGAAAAGACTAAAGTTCCCCTCGAGGCATTGCGGCAGCGGTGGCGTAGTCAAACTGGCTGGTAGAGATCACTTCAGTTGGGTAGATCAGTGTCCAATATTTCGCAAAATCGAAGTGGAACATCACTGCCTGAGGTGGTGAGGCAGTTTTTCTGTCCGTATCAGGTTTCATTGAAGGACACAGATGTCGAATGCCTAATATGCTTTTCGCTCCATGACTCCAGTTCCCGCAGGAAGGCGGAAGTGTCCATAACGCTTTTGACGAGTTCGCCGGCGTCCCATAACGCGAAACAGATCTCTTCGTCTTCGTCGAGATGGAGCTGACTGCAGCGAGATGCTCTCCATTTTTGGGCACTGCCACGCAACGGCGCAGGAAGCAATCGTTCTGTGGAGCGCTGCAGAGGTAGATGCGCTTGAGGTCGTCTTCAGTAAATGCCTTCTTCGAGGTATTTGTTATTGCCGTTAAAGCAACTGAAAATTGACGCAATATATGCACGCACACCTCGTGCTCGGGACTTTTTTACCCATTTTGGCCGTAGGGAATAAAGTTGGAGTGCTTAGTACTTGGTGGGGATGGTACCCACCACATGGCATCAAATCGCGTTTTAGAGACATATTCACAATTGTTTTGCGAATTAACTATCTTTTCATAATACTTTACAAAACATTAAAATGTGCGTCTTGCAATATTCTCGACAAATATTGAAAGATAATATACCCGCCGCTTAATTGCCCTTTGCCCGTCCTAAACAGCTGGTAACTTCTTAATAGAGCGGGTCATAAACCCTTTTACGACTTTGGTCTTGTGGTCGTTTATCATGGCTTTGACGAGGTCACTTTTGTTGAGGCTTTGAACAGAGAATGCGAGGTCGTCGCGTGTGAAGCACTCAAGTGCAACCCTCACGTCTTGGCCATTCGCCTTTTTCCCCATGTAGGGATCAGGGATTGCTTATACACCACCTTTACGCTTCAGTTTTCTTGTTTGATGGTAACGTTACCAGATTACAAGACGCGCCGCACTGTTAACATTTGCTAAGTACAGTGGATACACCAGATATCAGTTTATTGCACTGCTGAAGCCTCGTGCAAGAGATTGCACTTTATTTTTTAATGCAAAGCATTAACTGTCCCATGAAGCGAAGCCGGCGTTGTCTGTAGCATCAAAACGAGCCTTAAATTCCTATAGGCTGCGACGCAGGCATATCAGATGCATCGTCACGGAAGCCGTGGAGCCGGAGGGGCGCCGCGCATGCGCAGTGGGGGGCGCGATGTCCCCGCCGGAGCGCCGTATGAAAAAGGAGGACGTGGCGCGCTGCTTGTAAGAATGCGCTGCGTGTAGGAATTCTTTAGCATTCCTACACGTAAGCAGTCTCAAGTGTCTGTGGCGATTTTTTTTTGTATTTTGCTATAATTCATGGCAAAAATAAAACAATGCTAGACATCGTATCTTCGACGTTTTGGTGGCATATCTTGAGTCTAGTGTCTTAGGATTCATCACAAATATTGCTTACTATACACTGTACGCCTGTAGTCAACTGCACGGGCTATCGACTAAAATTGCTTTAATTGTTTCTTTTTTTCCTTGAGATGTCACAAACGTACGCCGTACCTGTGGTCTGACTGGTCGCGCGAACTTTCGAACTTGTGACAGGAGTTGATCAAGATCCGACTTTTGAACTGTGTCTTGTAGACATTATGGTAGTGTTGGTAAACGTAATTTATACAAAAGTTTGCTTTACATATTAAAGGATAACTATTTTTACGGTATATAGCATATAATATTAAGCAAAAGTTTGTTTGTGCGAAACGTTATACCCGACAAATATTTCCCCCTCCTCCGGCAGGTGGCATCAAATCGTTTTTAATATCCGCTCGTGCCAACGTGCAAAAATCTCAATACAATAACAGCGCCACACTTCGGCGACGAGTTGAAATATGAAAGTTGCTTATATGGCTACTGCTAAGTCGCTGAATGTTTCCGGGCACTCGACGCCCAGGCTCTAGGTGCCTAGATGGCGACTTAATCTTTTTCTTGACTGTGGTCATCATGAGAATTTAAAAAGGATGTTTTGCGTTAAAAAAAAACGAACGAAAAACGTTTTTTTGTCGGAAATTTTATTTGAGATTAGGTACAAAATGACAGGAGCGTGATGTTTGTATAAAATTTTAGTTTACACAGTTTTCGGCACAATTAATACTGTTTTTATGGAGCCATATTTCACCGGTGACTTCAGCTAGAGCGTCCCGACCTGGGTGCGACCTAACTTCGGTGATTAATCGCGGCGCGTCCGCTTTGGAGACGGGGTGGGCAGTCCTAAAACCCATTTCGATGTATACCTTTCGGCGCCAAAGTGACCGATTAAAGACAAAATTGAAGAACAGCGGACGCTATCGAGATGCGATACTCTGACTACTGCGAGATGGCGCCACCGGCCCTTGCGCGACTCGGCCTGAACCAATACGTGCAGCCGTGCAGTTCCCGGAGTGGCCGCTGCGGCAGAAATGGCTGCGTCGCGATCGCATTTAGTTTGATTCTCGAGTACTGATCGGAACCACTTTTTAATGCAGGCTCCTATGGAAGTTTTCCAACTGAGTATTCTATACTCTGTTTCACCTATGATGTACCGCAGGAAAGGCTACAAGCGCGAGCTCCTTGCTCTGGGGCACATCTCGGCGGCACAAGCTCTCGTGACTTAAGAGCGGATGCCAACGCTATGAGCTCGCGCTTCTGGCTTTCGCTGCGGTACAACATAAGGTGAAACGAAGTATAGTAGCGCC